>WYDF02012881.1:0-13556 GCA_009867245.2 Adranes taylori
CAACACCCTTACAATCATTTGAGGAATGTGCGGAAGATCCCCAATGTGCAGGATGCATATGGGACCGGAAGAAGAAGAAGAAAAAGAGGTAAATCAGATGATAAAATAAAAACAAAAAGAATATTAGGATAAGAATGTTGAAGAAGTAACAGACGATGGAGAATTGAATGCTTTTGTGGAAATTTAGAAAGCAACAAGAAACAAACCGGGAAACAGGTTCTTGTGCAAAGATAAAGCTAATGATGAATCATTGTCCGAGTATTATGAAACCCAATTTTCTAACGAAGATCAATCAAACAGAGAAACCGAAACAGCCGTACAGAAGACCAATAAAGAAATAGACAGTATGAAAATAGCAAGTCAGGATATTGAACCAATCAAAGTTGAAACAGTACATCAGCACTTAGCCACACTTAACACGGAGAAAGCATCAGGGGAAGGCGGTATTCAGAAACGAGCGATCAAAATGCTGCAAGGGAAAACCGTGCAATATACAGCAACAGTATATAATAAGAGCCTGAAGATGTGTAACTTCCCAGATGGAAAGAAGCGATAATAATACTCATATCCGAAAAAGACAAAAATCCGTCGCTCGCACAAAAATATCGTCCAATAGGCCTTTTAAATGCGTTGGGCAAAGTATTTCAACGCATTCTAAAGGAGAGGATCCAGAGTTACATGGAAACAGGAAGTGATGGATGCAATGTTGCACAATGCACCAATGAAACCAAAGAAAAGGAAACATGCGTACGTGGGCTTATTAGGCCGTGAGAAAGCGTATGATAAGCTCTGGAGAGAAGCATTATTATACAAACTTAATAAACTCGCGTTGCCGGCAGTATTAATAAGAATTATAAAATCTTTTATGTAAGTGAGAACCTTCAGAATAATAATAAATCAAATGGCAATTGAAGGGCTACCGCAGGGGTCGCCTCTATCACCGACTTTTTTCAATGCATACGTGTTAGACCTACCTAAGAGCGTGGAACGAAAAGTCGCAAACATTCTACGGTTAACCGATTACACGGCAGTTGTAGTTTACGATAATGTAAACAAATTGGCAAACGGAAGAATGGAGTACTGTCTGAAAGAACTATCTAAATACTTCGAAAAATGGAAAATGAGAACTGTACGAAATTGTAATTCTTATTGGTGAAAGAACTTATTTCGATACGCCACTGAAAAAATAGAAGAAATTATATTTGCATACCAACTAACATTGGTTAAGACATCATTATCCAAAGCTCGGTAAAATCCAAAACCATACCTATTTTCATAGTGGACAATAAATGTTCGTGTCTATTGTTACATTGTGGTGCTTAAATATGCAAATAGATGAGAGTGTATGTACTACCAAGTACCTGATGCCTCCCATTGCAGCTTGCTTAAAGCTGTTTTAAATTAATATGGTCTAGCCATACATACAAGAAGATCGTCGACGTTGTAAGGAAAACCCATCGCTCGGAACCCTGTCTACGTTGGAAGGGTTCGACTTTAGTGCACAACAATTACATTTTTCACCAATTTAACAATATATAAAATCAATTTATTAATTTATCAATTTGTTCCTTTTAGTGTTAAGTATTGTAATTAAAGTGAACTGAACTGGTTTCAATTAATCGCTCTAATTAAATATCAAATCGATAAGCGAATTATCGAACGATTTAACCACCAAAAAGAGTAAATTCAAAGGATGTTTACAGTCCATCGCTCTCCGGTCGCAATAATACTCTACAAGAATAAACGTCGAAAAGATGGCGATAACTAGATTTACTAGAAAGATAGAAGAGGACAAGACAATAAGATTTTGTAGTAAAAACCGTAAAAATCAGAAACCAAGGCACTTATCTAGGCATAACATTTGACAAAAAGATGAATTTCCTGCAATATTTAAAGAAAAGAATAGCAGTTACACAAAAAAAACCAGGAAGATAGTTGTATTGGACACAGATTATGTATGGTCAAGAAGTTTGTGTTAGATCGTCGATCAAAGCAAGAGATAGAATACAGTTAGTGCACAGCAACTTTGTACCAAGAGCAACAGGTATTCCTTGGTACATTCCAAACAAAACATTAGAGAAAACTTTGAAGCCCCAGGCGTAAACGAAGTAGCTAAAAACGTAAGGAATAAATGATAAGCAGATTAGAAGAACACCTAAACCAAAGCCTTGAAACGCTGACAAGCCTTAAAACTCAATGGAAAGCAAAAGTACGTAGTGCCGTCTCGCTCACAGCACTATGCACAAACGGACTCTATTCACAGAAGGGGAAAGGCACCTGAAAAGGGAAAATAAGAGAAGGAAAAAAATAGTTTAATCAGATCTTTATTTTCAATCGCGAAGCAAAACAGTCAGCAGCGGCAACATTTTACAACAACAGCAGACAGAATAACAGCCAGCAGCATTCGCCGTAGAATCAACACGCTTGATAATCAGTTAGATATAACGTATAATGCTTTATAGATTATATGTTATTTAATAGTTGTGCTTCTTCTTCTACCTTACCACCAACCAACTTCCTAAACCACTAGAATGTGTGAGTCGAACCTACGCTAACCGAGCTTGGTCTTAGTCGCACAGAAATAACAGCATCTAAGCTAATGGTTTTATGGCTTACGGTGTTTGCTTTACACTCCGACCATTAGAGTGTATATTTCTAACATACAGTAACCGAGGTTAGGCTTAGTTACTCAGTAAGCCGTGGTGTAATAGTGGACTATAGTGATTTCGAATATTCGTATTGTTTCCTTCGTCTATACTATCTATCTCTGGTAAACACTACTTCCCCGTTACATTAGAAATCGTGTGTACGTACATCCCGTATTGCTAATATTGTTATCATTATCAACGCGTGATTGCATTACTATATACACTGCTTATATTAGCCTTTGTATCCAACATTATTGCCTTTGTTTACACCATAGACACAGACTGCATACTTCCAATATAAAATGCCTGAACTAGAACAGCGACATCTCTTGACTAAGGATGCTATCAGTTTGACATACCGCTACAGAAAATTTCTTACTCAAACACTAATGATTGGAATCGACTCCTAATTAACCAAAATGCTTTTTATAAAATAAAATCCACCCCAAATGGAGCTCTAATTTCGAACACACAACAACATATCAAAATAATCACCCACAAAATAAATACCTAAGACACCACGCCATCTAGAGCAATATAGTACAATGGCAGTATAATACTTAAACCAATCCCTATTACACCAGTGGGAAACTCAAAATATAAGTATATCTCATTCCACTAAATCAAATACTTTAAGAAAACTTTCTTGTTCCCAATAAGCTAATTAATTATAAAATCCTGAACCATTTGACCAATTGAAGACAATTCAACCAATAACCGTTCTCTTACAGCTGATACTTCTCTGCATGGGTGTGAATGCAAAACTTTAGGGATAATCAAGATATCAATAATAATAATTTCAGCTCATAAGAAGTTTACATTAAAATAGCAATCTAACATATACTCACAACTTATAAGATACTAAACTAGATTTCCCATTATTGGCTGAATGATATTGTTAAACGGTAGTGACAAAAGGTACGTAAAATGTATCAAATATCACCGAATATCTAGCAAATCCAATAAGCAGGTAACTAGTTATAATTTATTGGTTGATTAAATTTTTCTTGTATTGCCCCAAATCCAGACCGCGTTACATTCGGGTAACATTGTGCCTTTAAGATTTAATTCAACCAGCTTGCAACAAGATGGTTACAGTAGTTTAAACTCATACGTATACTCTATTAGTAAGCACCTACTGTGATAATAGGACACATTTGCTTTACATTGTCCGCGTTGGGCCAACAAAAGGCCCAGGTTAGTAATGAATATTTATGTACTTCTAATGAATATTATAGTTCTCTGAAAACAACAATGTAGTTATATGAAAAATATGTTGTCTAAGATAAAGAATTAGTTAACTAAACGCTTAATTAATTTGATATAGTTTAGGAAAACTTAGATTCTTTCAATGATAAATATATCTGTGAAACTTTATACAATAACTGATTTATATAGACTAAATAAAGCCAAACCAGAATCGCATAAACAATTCCATGAAATGGGAATCGAATGATAGTATTCAAAATTTTCGATTTGTTCATGAGTAATAACACCAGGACTTGAATAAATTCTATATGGAAATCCAATTTCAATCTAATGTACCTATAATTTATATTTTCCGCTGTATAAATATTTATCATTTTCCAAGTCGAATAATTTGTTTCTGAGGCTACAATTTATATTAAAATATGATATTAAGCAAATTAAGTATATTTTATAGAAAATATTATTAGAATCAATTCAAAAATTGTTTATAATTTTATGAATATAAATTTAAAATCAATTATAATAAATAAATTTAGAATAAAAATTATTAATTTGGAAAATTCCTCTTCAGTATGCTCTATAATCTTTATATTTACCTTATATATTATAATTAAATAAATTCAATGTTCCAAAACATATCAAATCACGCAAACTGACATAGAACCAACTGGATTCCATAAGTGAGAGCGATAACCGTGGATTTTATTTGTGCAGAAATAATTTCCTAGCTAACCACAACCTAGCAACTTCAAATATTTTTGGGTGTGTAATATGAGCATTACAGTTAGTTACTTACACAGCCCTTTGAAGCTTTTCCTTAACCTATATACGACGTTTGGTTCCATTTTGTCCGAACAATATTTTTAAATCGTTGTAATTTCATTGGTTGATTTGACATTATTACTTGCTACCCATAGTAATTCCTGTAATATTTTCAGATTTGCAGCCACTGCTTTACAGAAATTTTAGCAGTGTACGTTTATTACCTTCGCGTCCAAATTGACCCACATAGCTTACGCGTAAGAAGAAGTAGGTAAATTTTTAAAAACAAATATAAATAAAAAGAATGCTAATTATACCCATGAATTTATCGCACTTAATCGTCCTTGCATTTCGCATTTTTCGTTCGTATCCTCCGCCGGACAGTCGTCTACCAGTTTCTTCTTAGGTTTCTCTGGACATTCGTTAGAGCGTTTTGGTTTTCTACGCGTTGGACGCACCTTGACGAAATCATAGGAAAACTCTTTGAACGGAAACTATAGATGTGAAATTTGCATACAAATTAATTATAAAACAGGTTCATGTAGTTGCAGTTTTGGAACTTTTTGTGCACTTAAGTGTCAACTAACCACTCTAGGAAACATGAATACAATCCTGTTCAAAAGTGCAAAAACTGCAACTACATGAGAATGCAATCAAGTTTGATATACCAGTATGTTTGTTTTGAGGTTATGTTCGAAATATTGTTATTGTTTGAGGTATTTATCAGATGAGCAGGAAGTGATCTTGAAAGATTTTTCTGACAACGAAGAAGTTACATCCAAAGGTGATGGACATGTATCTGAAAATGAGCCTGATGTACCTGGCAGTGATAGTAAATACAAAGAAATTCCCCCCAATATGGTGTCAAATAATAATGACTCTTTCATGTCAATTGATGGGAGACTGGAATAGAGAAAAGAACCCTTCGTTCATCAAGGCAGATTTTAAACAAGAAGTGTGATGAGTATGACTCCAGGATCTACAAGATATGCTATTAGTAGAATATAAGATGAGCTTACAGCTATCTTTCTATTTTTTCTGCACCTATTGAACGAATTATACCCGAAAATTTTAATATTGAAGGCAGAAGTATCTATGGCGACGAGCGGAAGGAATCGGATAGAATAACTTTACATGCATTCTTGGGAATCACGATTCTGGCTAGCGTTTTCAGATCTAATAATGAAAATATAGAATATTTAAGGCATGCTGAGAAAGGGAGCTAAAAGAAGGAAAGGAGATAAATTAGCAGCATCGCATAATATTCGGGCAATTATGCGACAACAAAGCAAGTTCCGGAAAAATTCAGAAATACACAGGTGCAGTGTTGTACTATATATTAGTGTTGGGTTGAAAGGCCACAATATTACATGTGATAACTTCTTCACATCGTACGATTTAGGACAAACGTTGCTGAAGAAAGACATTACCATGATCGGCACAGTTCGAAATAACGAAGCATATGATCCTTTAGAAGTCGTAGATCAGAAGAAACCTGCATTCAACTTGTTTGTAGCGTTTACTACAGATTCAACTCATGTGTCTTACGTACCAAGGGGCAACATGAATGACATTTTTCAAAGTATATTGCATCATCTTCCAGAAATTTCTAACTCGGACGACAAAAAGCCGAACATCATTTTAGATTATAATAGGACCAAAGGCGCTGTAGATACGTTAGACAAGATGGTAGCTTGTTATTCGTCTAAACGCAAAACAAAAAGCTGACTTATGGTTGTTTTTTCTAATGTCGCCGATAATTTGGCATACAACTCATTTGTTCTATTCACACATTTTACCGCAAAATGGGAATCCAGAAAGCCATCAAGCAGATGAACATTTCTGGAAAATTTAGGGTTTGCATTAGTTCGGCTTCAGATGGAAAGGAAGTACTCTACCCAGAGGTCAAGCATCTCGAGGTACCGTCGAAAGAGTTCACGCTGGTTCATCGACGCACAATGAGACATTGAAAGAACAACACACTACTGGCAGAAAACGAGGAATATGTCAACAGTGTATCGGAATGGACAATAAAGCAACTATCAAATGTTCCAAATGTCAGAAATTTTGTTGCAAGAAGCATGTGGAATATATGTGCAAAACTTGTTGGTACTACAAGTGAATGTTTCTGTAATACAATCATTAATAAATATTATAATTCATAAAAAAATATGGTCTTTACTATGCAAAATATATATTGGGTCCATGTGGACTCAAACGCAATAAGTCTAAATGGGAAGCATTACTTTTATATTTCGTAAAGCAATTCTAGATATATTGAACTCTTGAAGCAATTCTAGATATATACTTTCTTATGATTTGTTATAAATTTTAGTGCATTAAAAATGAATTTAGGGAAAAATTTTGTCATTTGACATATGTACAAAAAGCCTAGCTTATAATGATAATGTAAACAAATGCAGTTAATTCCAGGATTTCTGATTACATTCTATAACCAACTTGTTCCAAGTTAGTTATCTTAAATACTTATATTAAAAGCGGTGTATTAGTCAAAGTTTTTGAAAATGAATTACAATTAGTTACTTGTTGTTATGGATTGTGTTCTTGTAAATGTACTTTGATTTTTTTTTGTTTCATCGTTCAGTCTCGATTTTTATGGAAATTATTTTGACGTCAGATATATGTTTGAATTTGATTAGTACCAGTAATATTACTACGGGCAGTAGATAACAACAAATAAAAATAATAACAGCAACTATCCCACGATATAATCCGTATGTACTTATTCTAACTACACCCTCCTAAAAAATTATAACTGTTACTAAATACTGATATGGTTGCGATTGCGGTTCAATAATCCTACTCTAATCTCACACACATACACATTAAGCAAAAGTTTCCATATTATGAGCAAAACCAATAGCCCAAAAATTCAAGTTAACAATTTATTTCAAAATATACCCAATACCGACGACGAATTTGTTCAACCGGCTCTGCTACCCACAAGTTTGACTTGTTTTCAGAGCGACAGTGTCCACTCCATTCTCCTGTAAAATTCGCTTAACCCATTTGATCCCAACGTAACATCCAATTCCACATTGATCCCGTTACATGAATTTACCAATTTAACGATTCCATAATCACGGTATACTACTATCCAGAGACAATAATCTACAAATTTATTAAAGTCTAAAAAATATCCGCAACAAACCCAAAAAAAAATATGACTCGCCAAAAAAGCCTACAAGAAAACAAAGTGCTTAACAATTCGTTCTCTTATTTCAGCCAGCATGTACGATTCCAAAATGGCAGATAAATTTAGATTCAACACAAAGTCAATTACCCAATAACAAAGAAATGTCTCACGACTATTGGTTTTTTTTTTTCGAGTGCTCCAAATATTTTAAAATCCTCGGTAATTCCCAGGAATTATAATCCGCCGAGGCGTTGATGCTATTAAAATTCCATTCCCAACACTTCTTCCTAAAAAATTCACCTAATACAAATCCACAGAATGTAGTCCTTCAATTAATCGTTCCTTCTATCCGTGTTATGAAATTGGATATCTTTACTCGAAATTTAGGACACCAAATAATCGATTCTTTAGTACAATCCAGTTTTTATCAACATAAAGTAATGGCGTGTTATCTAGGCGGCAGTTTATATGTAAGTGCTGTTCCTATCTTCTTAATGCACTAATGACAGGACGGAAATATGCCCTCTATTACTGTTTGAAATTTCAATCAAAGCAATTACCTATCCCGGTGCGTTATTAATAATAAATACATTTAAACCCTTAACAACCCTACATAAATCTCAAATACAATCTCCCTACATAAATCCCTAAATAAACCCTACATTCCAATAACCGAATTATAGGCGAAACCAAAAATGCTACCATCCGTTCAAAATTTATAGCCGCCATTCAATTGATGCTACAATAAGGACGTACTACATGTCCGTTACAGGAATCTACCATACTGATTTTTTAACTATACAAGTCATCGACATTCATGGCCTAACATAAAAAAAGAAAATCCTGAATAAACATATAAATATTTTATTACATGATTAATCCAATTCAAATCAACCAAAATAGAAATTCATTTCGATCTATGTAGAGGAGCTTAACGAAACCGCCGCCAGATGTCTAATTATGATTATAGAAAGTAATAGATTAACCAGATTAGTTTATAAGATAAAGTGAATCTATTTAGTTAACCACATCCAAAATGAAACGTTACATACTTTCAAGAATAATTTCACTCATTTACGTTAATATATTTTATTTTCAATTTGTGTTTTATTTATTAAATTATTTAAGAGAAATTTATAAGGAAAATGTTATTATTGAAAGGAAGTAAAATAGAAACAAATAATTATTATTAGCTCTAATCATGCAATTACCAGTAATAGCAGTGAAACAAATTTTAGTAAGAATGATTTATCGTTATTAGAGCAACTTATTTTTAATGAGACTTAATTAATCAATTATCAGTGTTTAATAGAATTTATTTCATTTATGTTAGTAACAAACTTGCCGCATTTAAATGACTTTTTTCAAAAGAATTAATTTAATTATTATGTTGGATTATTTCTCCAGCGACCAAATAGTAAAATAGTATTTACATACTTACGTACTAGTATTATTCATATTTCAGTGTAGAAACGGACAACACTTCTGCTTAGAATTTTAATTGAAAACCTACTATTGAACCTAGTATAGTCCTTGGGTATAATCTTTTATTGAGCGGTCCCACTACTTTCCGTAAAACTTTCTAGATGAGAAGATTTTCTATCTGTTTCCATTTAGAATAAAACTTATGTTGTATCTCATACAGCCTGTTTGGAAGTTGTTAGTACCTAAAGAAGATGGCTTTTTGAGCATGGGTCAACTCAACCTGACTGGAAAGGGTTTTGTATGGTAAAAAGTCCTCAGGATAGATAGAACGAAATTGTGTTTAATCTATGGTTCATACAGATAATCTTAAGTTTTTATGACTGAATAATAATGCTAATTAGACGTAATTTATTATAAATTAGTTTCCTTTTAAAATGTTTTACTTCTATTTATATGTAGACAACATAATAAATGATGCTTTATTATTGGATCTCCTTAGAAGCGAACGCCTAGATCTAAATTAATATGAAAGATAATGTTTGTTGCAGTGTTTTGCATTTTAGAATTACTATTTTGGTATTACCTTGCACCAGGAACTACAGTTATTACAAATTTAGCTTGTATGAGGTTATTTCTATGCTAAAAGGCTAGTTCACATTTATTTACTATATAAGGAAAGGCACACATACCTGTGGAAAACATTACGTCTTTGTAAACTGTGCATTATTATTTGTAACCCATTTTGTGCATTAGGGCCATCTAGACCGTATATGTTGAATTATCACAAAGGAATTTCAGCTACAGTTACATAAAGAAATATTTGTTGTTGTTTTTCTCTCAACAGATGATATGTATGCAATTGGCAAGAGTGATGTTTATAAGTTCTAGTCTCATGCCCCGTATAGAGCGGAGCAGCTACGTTATTGTAGGAAGTGAGAATTTGTGACATTTTAATATTGGTATTATTGTTAAATTTTCTTTTTGGAACGGCAAATGCAAGCAGGGAGCTTGCTATATTTCCTGTCCAAGGTTTACATTTCTAATTACCTGATTGGTCGCTAAATTACAAGAGAGCTGTTGATCAAATGGGATTTTGAATAATTGAAATGAAAGTTATATTGAATAATTGAAAGTTGAAGAAGCCAGACATGTTGACTCGCTCCTGGAAATTTGTGTTACATAGAAGCTAATTACTTGGCTCTTAGTAAATTTTATGTCCTAAAAGTAAAATGTCTTTATAGGTGCAGAATCTTATGTGCAAATATGGAATGGGATATTGTGAGCTGTTTTGATTTAAGTCATTAGGCACTATTGCCTTGTGAACCCATGATTGGATTTGTGATTTATAGGCGACATCCCTATTCCGAGGCTGTTAGCCTCCGGCTGAACTTTGATGAGAAGTGGTTCGCGATTCATTGATATCTTCTCCGCATGGTGGTCTAGGGCGTCATCTTTGTACATTAAGCCTCACGTGCATCCAAATTTAGATGTTGGCGTCAACAAATTCATATGTCAGAAACTCATCACCTCTGAGTTCCTGCCACATTCTGGGATCGTTTTTAGCCAGCCGCCAGACTGTGTTCAGTATCTTCTTTGAATAACAATTGAATGTATTGTACTTTTTACCGTTTGTTTTAAGTTGGTAATTTGAGGAAATTATTTAAATGGCCGCCATTGGCTGCTATTAATTTCAAGTCACAGAGGGCAATATTTTTATTTTGGGATTTAGTAATTGCGAGTGTTTTTTGGATTGGGTTCTAGTTAGTGCGCGTTTTAATATTTGATATTCATGTATAATTTTAAATTCTCAGTAGAGTTAAATTTTACTAATGGTAGTATTTTTAAATTAACCCTTTTAGCTCGTTTAAAATTAAACTGTACTGTACTTTAAAATCAGTCTAAGTTGACCGAGGGCCTCATATTTGTTTAATGTTAGCCAATGGAAGTTTTTAAAGGTATTTAGTGTTTGTATCTGTTTAACAACCTAATTTTAACCTGTGCCTAGCGCAAAATATTTTTGTGTATTTTATGGTGCCTGAGGCAATATAGAAATTTTGACTATGCTAAGTGCGATCCATGGGGTGAGTAATGTAATTACGCATTTAACAAATTATTTAGAAATTAGCTAACCTCACCGTAGGCCAATTATATAAATTTTTCATTGCTTTAATTAAGGAAATATTAAATATAAGATACATTAAATTTATTTCACTTTATGTATTTCAACATTATTTAATTATCTCTGTGCAAGAGTTGTTGCTCTTGTCATTTTTGTGAATTTATTCTTTTTCAATATATAGTGGTTTATTGTTATTGTTATTTGTAATTTTTATTTTTGTGTTCACTCTGCTACATTCTTTATTTCCAAATGAAGGAACAACTCCATGGCGCCCAGTTAAATAAAAGCGGATGCCTCATCCACAATGAGACCTGGAGCCAATCACCGAGAAGCTTCAGGAATCCCAACCAAGCCATGGCATAACAACTTCAACAAAGATAACTGTCGAGTATTAAAAACCTCATAATTTTTAACATCATAAGTTTTATATTTTATTTCTTTATTTAATATGTATTTCTTTTAAAAGCACCTTGTACGTGAAAATAAATCTTACATAGTTACTATATCTAGACAGGCAGTACATATTTAACAATGATTCGTTGTACATTCGATTCTGTTACAGAACAACGAACAAGCGCAAATTACCACGAATAAACCTTTGCACCCTTGTGTGTCGATTATTTATTACAAAATTTCCTGTCACTAGCAATAGGGTTATGAAGGCAACAGTTTCTAATCACAAGAGTGATTTTTAATTTACGTTAAATCAAAATAGTTTGTTTCTACTAACCCGCCTAATTCATCTCTAGTTGTACGCTGGTACGCGCTAATTATAATAATAATAAATAAACCTTCATTGGCATAAAATATTAGAATCACCATAATTTCAATATTTAATAAAAAACAATTTTATTTAAATCATAGATCAAAATACCAAATAAAACCAAAGTTACTTAAGAAACAAAAGCAAATACAAAGAAAATAAAAAGGAGAAGAACGCTAATTAAAATTATTGATAATTTATGACTGATAACTTTAAGTTGACTTATCTAATTAACACTAAACCGCGTAGTATACATTTGTAATATAAGCGCATATTTGTGTCTTCGAGACACTTTAGAAAGAAATCTATACAATATGACAGCAACGATAAATTGTATATGAATATTAATTCACAGGTGTTTTATTTATTGCTATTAACAACCAAAAAATCAATTAAACATATTTATATAAAAAAAAACATGTCATTGTTATTTAGAAGAAAAACACTTTACACAAATTATCTCCTTAACTGCACAGATTTTTTTTTTACATTTATCGCAGCAGTGTTTTGTGTTTCATGATATTTTAGAAAGGCAAATATAGTGTTTTTTAAGCGTAATTGGACGGAATGATTTTGCTGCTTGGTCTTTGGATGTTGCTGCTACATCCTGCAAACCTGTAATGTGGTACCTGATTAATCCTTTACGTCCTATTCGCTGTATATGAGGTAATAGCATCTGAGTGGCTATTTTATATAAAAAAATATTTGTTTGAGAATTCATCTTCCGTTCGATACTTGTATGATTAAGGGTTTTCCATATAACGAGAGATACAACGACCACAACATCAATGATATATTGAAAATATGCCACTGGCCATCGATTTGTTTTGTGCCGTATAGTATATTCATGAACAATTTGAACCATGGTATCGATATCTTTTCCGAGATAGGAAGTACCAGATAAAGGATAACTGGTTTCGCTGTCTATCACAAATCCACCAGATTTTCATACCGTACTTATTCGGCTAACTGGGCAAATATTGCTTGAAACGTATTCGTCGCCGAAAGGGGACCAGTTGTCAATCGTCAATCGTAAGATTTTCATTTGGAAAATAATATTTTTTTTTTAGTTTTCCATTTATAATCTCACATAAGTTTGTGACAGATGCAAATTTATCTTTTGATTTTCTTACCGGTTTTGATTTCCAGATGCTATCATCGTTAGCAGTGGATTATGACTCATATTCACAACAAATGGTGGAACAAATGGTTTTAACAAATGGTGGAAACTTAATCCTAAAATAAGTCAACATGAGCCCATTGCACATTCGATCATTTTCCCAATGGAAGAAATTAAAAATAAGACTCGGACATGGAGAAACATTTGATAGACTGCAACAACAGAATATTGATAAGGAATTAAAAAAATGGAAGGAAATTCTTTCAAGAATACTAAATATAATTAGATTCTTAGCAAAACAAAATTTGGCGTTTCGAGGTCATCGTGAAAGTGTTCATCAGGGAGACATCAAT
>WYDF02012892.1:0-13555 GCA_009867245.2 Adranes taylori
GAAAGAGTAGAATATAGAACAGCTCTATAGTCTATCAGTGGCCTAATATAGGTTTTGTAGTGTGATGTAGAGTTTTTGTAGCCTCTAAAACGTCCTCTGAGTGTCGAGATCAGGTTCACGCGTTTGCGTACCCTGGAAAGGGTGTAGTTTAGGTCGTTCTTTCTTTGTATCGTCTTTCTTTATATAGACGTTCGTTTTTTAAATCGTTAATGCTGTTTTAGCAATTAGCAGTTAGAATGTTTTTCGCTTGCCCACAAGAATACGAACACCTGGACTACACAAATACTCGTAGCTACTCGTGCCCTCAGTAAGTTTACCGTGGATCGGTGGAACAATAACAACGATTCCAACGTACGGTCTCACGTTAAGCTGACCTGACGGTCGAGAATACATATTTCCGAAGGTAGTTATATTCTGTAATAATAGATATATTTGTTTGTGCCACCTGTGATAGTCGTTAGGACTCTCAGTTAGCAGCATCACGAGCAAGAGTCTGTCAACAGATTCTGACGTATTTCGTCCTCAATAGTAAAACTCTCAGATAGGATCTATTATACAAAATTTGCTTTTAAATTTTGGTCTTGGTACAGTAGTTCATTAAGTCAAGTTTGATGTACAAAAAAGGAAGATATTCTATGCCCAATTTCTATAAATAATCTATCTAATGTCTAATAGTAATAACTAATACAATGTTCAAGATTCATTTTAAAAGATTCAAATTAAATTATCGTTTTCCTCATCTAAGTTTAATTAATTAAATTTCACGTTAGAAGTTATTATAATAACACAGTTGATCTAGAAAGATTAGTTCTTGTTGAACTATTTGATTCTAGAAACTTTTGACCAACAGAGTAAACTTAAGTAAAGAATATCGGGTTTCTAGCAAAAGTTTTCTTCTTCATGAATAAGACAATGACGAGGTAATTAGCTTTAGCGAACGAATAGGTTGGCTTTTAGGCGATGATACTTGTTTAGACTTTGGTATCTGTTTAGGATTAATACAATTAATAAAGCAGAAGGAAAATTCTTTGCACTAATGAGTATAGTTACAATGTACATTTATGTTATTTATGGATCTCAAAGGTGTTTTTAGTTTTCAACACTCACGATGCTACAGTTACTAAGTAATTGTGAAATATAGTTCAATTGAGCTGATTGTAATCCAAGAAGTGTGAATTATTTATTGATATAAGTAAATAGAATGGACTGGAAAGTAAAGAATTAGATAGAATTGGAAAATATATCTAGAAGAGGTAATAGAAGTTTCGATAACAAAGATCAAAATTAACGGTTTAGTGGTAAAAAGAGAAAGAGGGCGAAAGGAAATTGAGGAAAAAATTTCTCAAGTTCTTTTTAGCTTGTTATTTATTAGCCATCATCAAGTTCGTTGCGTAATCCTAAGAGTTGTATGTCGGTTGTATTTGATCATTTTTCAAATAAGCCTATATGTTTTTTAGTAATCAATATATTGGCTTACGAACTCAAAAAGTATCATGTAAGGAAAGTGAAATACTTTGAAATACATTTTGGCAATGCTTGGCTTAGACATGGCTTAGAAATACCACTTGATATCAAACAATCGATGGGTTTCTAAACCAATCCTTTAGGGTAGGCATGTGAAACACACGGAAACTGATCAGCAGCCCTGATCTGCAAATCAATTATAATATGTACATATTTTACCTCTTGTTGAAATTAATAACTGAAGTTATGAATCACCACTAATTTGCTCTCGGTGATTAAAGACTATGGCATGCATGCTTCAGCGCCTAATGCACGTTTGAAATTCGAAAAAATGCTCATGAGAACCTAACAATAAGTCTAAATAACGAAATATTGCAATTATTAAAGTAATTTTATCTACAAAATAGAACTTGGTAAGTGTAGCGTTGTATTCATCCATTACTTGTTTTTTGCTATCATAAGCAACAATTGTCATAATTGTAGTTAAAATTCGAAGTGATTTGTCGCAACGCCAACAAGTAAGTACATTATTATGACTGGTAGTAGTAGAATGTAATACAGATAGCTGAGATTTTGTTTTTTGGCAGCCTGCCAAATATATAGCCGGAACGCTTCGAGCACATTTATCGTCTTCTGTCATTTTTAAGTGCCTTAATGTCTATTAGTGTTGAAATTAGTAGCACGAAGTGTTTTTAATAGATTTTGAGGATCGTTTTTACTAACAAAACTGTATGTAACAGTACAATGATAAAATATACGCTTGTAAGCGACCATTGCGATTTTTTCACAATGTACCATTAGATTGAAACTGTTACATGCACTTGCCTGATGAGTACGCAAATGCGTCGAAACGAGATCTCCTCGTAAGTTGGTAACATTTTTTAATGTTGCAATTAATATTAAGTTCTCACAAATTAGAATTATTATTTATTCGGTGTGAACAAATGTAAGCTATTGTGATATAGCTAAATATTGTACTTAGGAGATTTAAAGTCAAATATTTTTATATTTCATACAAGTACAAGAAATGATGGCTTGTATACTAGTTCTGTTAGAAAACGATACGGTATTTATTATAACCGAAATCATCATCGATTTGCATCCAACAAGGTATGTAGGTCGGTGCGATATGCCAGAGATCGGTGCGGTATATATGGATATTTTATACTGGAATCAAAATGAACAACGAACTATGCAGTTGCATATTTTTGGCTGCGTATCCTTCTCGACCGATGCGTTTGTTGACTATATGTACTGTGAAGAAATTTGTCTATCTCGCGTGCTACTAGAATATACAATGCATGCGTCTCTAATTAAATATTCTCTGCTGCTTACATGAAGGTAGAAAAACTACGCTAATACGTTCGAAGTAGAAACCTTTTTCTATTGATTATTAAGTTAGTTTTCAATCAAAAAAGAAATAGCGAAAAGAATTATAAAAATAATTCATGGACTCGATGATGCATTAGAGGTTCCAAATGGCAACAACTCTTTTCAAATGACGTCGCGGTACATCACGTTCCAAACGACGTCGCGGTATATCGCGTTCCAAACATATCCCACGATAAAAAAAAACATTTTCTGAGTTAGATAAATCACTTTTATTTAATTTTAATTTTGTAAATAACATTTATATGTAGACATTTGAGGATTTCAAATATGAAGAATGATACTGCATTGCAGACAATATTTACCGTTGATTCAGTTATAAGACAATTTTCCATAAAATAACTAATTAATATTTAACGACTAAAATAATTTTTAGATTTCAATTTTTAGATTCTCAATCATAAGAATAATAAAACCACTGCAAAAAATTATACATCAAATTTGGGTAATTTATTCTATATTTCCGCTCCTTTACAAAAGCGATCAGATATTCCAGGGCGACATTAATAAACGGTATGTCAAGAAACAGAATATAATATAACTGAGTCTATAATTTAATATTGAATTGCGAAATTGCACCAGCCATTATATCATTAATTCAGAAATAAAATGTATTTTCCTCTCTACCATGTTTTTAGAATTCCTCTCTGCGCGCTCTATCTAAAAACTTTTCATCGAAGAAAGTGAGCTACGAACTGTGAAACATGTAGAATTAGTAATTATGAGTTTCTAGGAGTAAATAAATATAGACTGCATTAATTTATAAGCAGTAAACGTTGAAAATTACGTTGTCTATGAACAATAAAAATTTTTAAAAATGGTAAAACCGCATCAAAAATGACTCAAATTATATATGGCAAGCAGAATTATATAGAATCTACTAATGAGCACACAGAATTATTAATCTAGCAGCAGCATCGCGACGCGTGCAGCGATCAGTTCATGCATTTTCTCATGTAGGTATTTATTATAAAAGCTCGATGAATCATTATCTTTCAGACATAATTATCCAGGCGACTTCGCGTTAGTTTGATTTTTGTTCTCAATTAATTTTAGTCGCGTAACTATGATGTCAACTTTAAGCAATTAATTTCAAACTTGTAAACTTTACTGTTTTTATAGGCGATTGTGCATAGATTGTGTCGTCACGACTTTATTTATTGGCAGTCCCTCAGGTGCGCCGCGATAGAAAATTTTTGGGCGTAGTGCGCCGCAACCCGAAAAAGGTTGCCTTTCACTGAATTATAGGGTTCATTGAACGACGTCAACTCAACACTAATCATACTCTGCTTTAATCTATAATCGATTATGCTCGATGACTATCGGTAGTTTAAAGTAGTGCTTACAGCGGTATGGTTGAGTATGCAGAAATGACTTTCAAATTCAAATTTGAAGAATCGTTTTTTAGAAAATCGTTTTAATCAAAGATACGGAGGCAGAAGTATATAATTTTTATATTCGGGGTAGTTTTTTAAACTTGAAAACACTGATTCAATTGCAATAACTAATATAAATTTAGTTATAACTAATATAAATTTGCAATAACTAATATAAATTTAATGAATTACATATAAATTAATAAAATACATGTTTCACAATTTGTATTTCATCTTACAACTTGTAACTAATTACATAAAGATAACTTCCATTCGAAACGTGATATAAACAAAGGACCACGATATAATTATACAAAATTAAAATTAGTTGGGAATTGCGTTTTACGTTGATAAGAGGCCGTAAACATATTTAAAATTTATCGCTTACCTACTTATAAAAGTTGTATCATAATGGAATGATTAGTAAAACTATGACTTACCTAAAACAAAACAGAAACATGATAATTATATATAAATATATGATCTAATGTATTACAATATGAATTACTAAATTATATTAAAATTTAATCAAACAAAATTGATAAGTTAAGTGTTACTTTGTGGTAATGCATCATAATTGAAATAACATTTAGCAGTTATGAAACAATTGTTAGATAGTAACTATAGTTTCAATTTTTTGAGCCACATTCAAATATACAAACTATTTTAGGTATTAATAATTAATAAAATGCTTTTGTGTGGTGAGGGTTATTCCATGAAAAGTTGAAAGAAAGACACGTGATCGATTTGTTCGTTTAATAGGATTGTCTGCCTTATTATTTTTATGCACATATAATTCAAGCGATTCTAGTAAGTTTTATTTATGGCTGTTTATTAAGTTGCAATTTATTTATGGATGGAAATTTATTATTTGTCTAAAATTATTATCTGCTTTTGGAAGTCTATAGAATATTAGATATTCACTGGAGATCGTATGTGTTTGACCAGAAATCTGGATATTTTATTTCAGTAACAATTTTGTATTTGTACTAGTGATATGTGGTTCCTTAAAGAACGTTTTTTTAATATAAATTTTTTTAATTTTTTTATAAATTTGTTTATTCCGCCATCTCTTATTCGATAGTTTATTCAAAACTACCTTAATAATAAACTGAAAAAGATTTCTAGTTAAAATGCACTACCATAGATTTCTACATTGAATGAAAGCAGTAAGAAATTATTTAGTAAACGCAAAGCAGAACGAAAGAGCAGCACGCATATTTTTATCCGTTTGCGCTAGATGTACTACGCATGGTGTGGTGTCCGCGCCGAAAAAGTGGTTCTAGGTATTCAGACAATGGCGCGATTCATTCTCGTGCTATGTTCAATATGCGTTTAGTATTGTTCCAGTAGAACGACAAACAAACATATTGATATAAATATTTTCGATTGTTGTTCAGAACAGCTTATCGCGTCGATTGCAAAGCAATGATGGTACACTGTTTTCTAACAGAAGATACATGTATGAGCGCGATTGCGATAATCGTAATTATTGTTCTACTCGTTCATATGACCGTTGATGAATGGAAATATTTTTGATTTATACAGAGACAATTAATTTGTAAATATGTATTTTTTTTATTTAAAATATAAAATAGTATTTTTAATTAAATTAAAAATACGAAACAAAATTATTATTAATATAATAAATATAAGTTATATAAACATTTTAATAGAAATTCATTGGTCTGTTTATATATAGGTACGAATCTTTTTATTCTTAAATAGATTTCTTTTAAGAATTTTTCCTATAGTTTGTTTGATTAATATTAAAAAGGTAATTTTAAATGAAAGTACAGCGTACAACTACTTAATAAAAAATAATGATTAAAAATTTGATTTTATGTTTTTTCTTCGTCAGTATGAGGAATAGATTTATTAAGTTTTAAACGGAACGAGAACGGTACTTTATCGCGGTATCTTTACGGTCCATCGCGTTCCGAGATTAGGACTAGAATTCCCATCACTAATTTGTACACATACGGTAGCAAGACGCGAGTCATATATTCCTTTGTTTTAAGTTTGTCTAAAAATAGATTTGGAGCTTGCTCATCTCACACGTGTTCCGCTCGAGGCCGATTCGCATGCGGATATAATAGCACTCGCTACACAGAGATGATTATTCATTTACTAAGCACAGGCTGCGTCAGTTCGCTTCGCGAATGTATTATTTTAATTACAATCTTGCGGTTAGCTTATCCGTTAAGATACGTATAGATTTATATATGTTAAATTAATTACATTAAATTGTTGAAATCAGTTAAATTATTAACTTAGTCTTGGTTAATAATAAATGTTAATAGTAACAGTATATTGGATGATATAGTATGTATGGCGAGAAATAGGGAGGAAATGAATGAGGTGATTGGAAGAGTGGAAGTGAATGATGATTGGTAGTGAATGTTGATAAAACAAAAGTGATGTGTAAAGGAGGGGGGAGAGAATTCAGGAGAGATGTGTTTGAACTGGGTGGGAGAAGGATAGAAGTGGTGAAGATCTACAAGTACCTAGGTTACATGCTAACACAAAGTGGGTCACGTATTGAGCATATTAGGATGATAACAAAGAAAGCATGGGGAGTGATAGAAAGAATGAGGAAAGTGTGGGAATGGAAATTTGGGGAATCGGTAAAAATGAGGCTATTGATTATGGATGTTTTTGTGAACAGTGTTTTGATGTATGGAGCAGAAGTGTGGGTGGTGTGTGAAAGCGAAATGATAGAGAAAGTGCAAGCTTGATGTATCAAAAGGATTTTAGGTGTAGATAGATCAACGCCGTATGAAATAGTGTTACGTGAAACTGGGACGCATAAATGCTGGGTAACAGGAGTGAAGAAGTTGGTGAATTTCGAAAGAAAAGTATGGATGGATGGGAATTGTAGATTGGTGAAGGAAATTTATATTAAAGAAACGCATAATAGGGGGGAGGGTGTAGGTAGGAATAAATGGTTAGAATGTAGATGGAAAATGTATGAAGAAATTGGATAGTCGACATGTAGATCGGGAGAAAGGATCATGGATGGTAATAGAATGATGAATGAGGTAGTAGAGATATTATTGGTTATTGAGAGACAGGAGAGTCATGAAAGGATTAGTGGCAGTAGATTCAATAGCCAATATGAATGGATAAAAGTGGGAGAGGGGATAGCAGAGTATCTAATGTCTGGACTAAGCATGAAGGAGAAAAGTTGATAGCGAGGTTTAGGTGTGGAAGTGAAGAGCGGAGGAACAGGTACTGGATGGACGAGCAAGATAGGATGTGCAGGGTATGTGGGATGGAAGAAGAAACGTGGATGTATTGGGTGAGGGAGTGAGTAGGGCTGGTGTGGAAAGATGGGGAAAGAATGCTGGGAGAGAACTGGACGTTAAGTTTAGGGCAAGAGGGGCACGGAAAGGAAATAATGGAAAAAGTGATGAAGGAGATAGTGGAAAAGGAAATAAGGAAGAAAGAGTAGAAGAGAAAGTTGGGGGAGGATAGGTGGGGTGTAGCGATTGGAGAGGAGGTGAACCAAAGGGAAAGAGGAAAGATAGGGCAAGGAGAGATAGGGGAGGGAGCAAGAAAAGGGTCAAAGAGCAAGAAAAGGGTTAAAGATCAAAATATCACTAGAAAAACGAAGGCAAGTCGCACGCTTTTCCGTACGCTTCAAAAACCTGGGTAATCCATTTCAACGAGAAGAATAGATGCGTTTGAAATGTGTATCTGGGTCAGGATGCTGTGGGTTCCTTGAGCGGCTAGAAGAATAAATGTCTGCATCTTAAACGATTTCGATTTTTTTCGGGCACATCTCAACAGGGAAAAACTTGTTGTTGAGGGAAGACCGGAAGGAAAAAAGAAACGTAGCCGATCCCCAACTCGGTGGAACGATATTACAATTTCGAAACTAATAGAAACAAGTTTCACTAAAGTAGCGTGGCAAGCAAACGATCGACAGAGCTGAAAATCAACGTTTAAACGAATAGTAGCGAGATTAGAAGATTGTCCTATTCAATGTCAATATCCACCGTAGTCACCACACATCTGTCACAACGTTGAACGAAAAAGAAAAAGAAAAATGGAAATGCCGCAACCATCGCGTTCGGTTAATGCTGAATAGTTTTTAATCAGTTCTTTACCAGAACCCATTGATAAAATCAGGAAAACCAATCAAGAACATTGCATCATCCTTCATGATGACGATAATTTTGTGTTCCCAAATATGTAACTAATTTTCGTTACATCAAGGAGCTCTTGAAGCCTTTAAAAACTAAGTTTTGAGCTACCACTTTGAGAGCAAAAAAATGTGTCCCATTATTTTTGTACAAATTTAAAAGATAAGCCTCGTACATGTTGACGGTTGAGTGTATCCGAATAAAAATTTTATTCGGATACTCTCAACCGTCAACCGATATATTTAATATATCTATCGATCTAAAAATTAATAAAACCCGTCTCATCTTTGCTTTAAAATAATTCAAAGGATTTGTAATGTCAATAAATGTAATTTTCTGGATTCATAAATTTTAATATTTCTAGATTTATAATAACGTAAACATGTTTTGCTCATCTAAACATTTCTTGGGAATATTATAATTGCTTCCCACGCGTATTCGTTATTTTAATGCAACAAATTCAACAACAAACTTTGCTAAATATAGAATAAAAAACAAAACGAGTAAGAAACGCATAATGGGTCGGGAGGAGCGACAAAATCACTTCCTTGTAATTCGAGTTGTTTATTTTCTGTTTCATTTTGTTTTTCTAACTGCTCCGCGAAGCGTACAAAATTTATATTGACGGCACAATGCTAAAAAAGCTGTAGAGTAAATGTCAATTGACGTAAATACAAAAATAATTCAAAAAGTTCATATAGCTGCAGGGGAATGCTGTTTAATATCGCAGAATTGATAATTGCGTCGCTATTTCATATAATAATAATATTATGATATGAAATAGCGACGCTACTTCAAATAGAGAAAATGTAATTATTACAGTTTCTCCATTAATTCATTCATTGAATAAAAACTCAATTTTACTGTAAAAAAAATGCAGTCAGTTGAATTAAACGCCTACCATTAATCTGGCAGGATATAAATAGGCTTCTATATTATAACCGGAAATATAAAATTGCATAGCTGTTTCTTTCATCAACTTTTATGTTCAATTCTGCATAAAATAAATACAATCTTTGTAAAAAAATCGTAGTACGCCTTTTATAAGGACTGAAAGTCAAAATTGTTTGTTTTGAAATAAAAATAATCATCTATATCTTTGAAAAATTTACCCCACTCGAGAATCGAACTCCAGTCTCCCAGTTGCCGGTCAAATGTTCTGTCCATTAAATTATCGAGGATTTCAAAGAACAAATACTTTATATATTAATTAAACATAGGTACGAATAGTCTACAATATGTAACTTCTAAACAACTATTGTGATGCTCGATATTATCTTCAATTCATTAGTCATGTGTTTTCCAGTAGGTGGCACCACTAGTCTTGTTTGATCTTATAAATATTAATTCCTTATGTTCGGCCAACAATAATAAATTAATACAAAAGGATAATGAGTAACAACTCGATGAGTATATAACGTTTTGGAATTAATATAATCAATTTTACCTTTGAAAAATGTACAACAAGACTAGTGGTGCCACCTACCGGAAAACCACATGCTTAATGAGTTGAAGGTAATATCGAGCACCACAGTACTGGTTTAGATGTTATAGTTTAATGGACAGAACACCTGACCGTAAATCGAGAGATTCGGGTTCGATTCACGAGTGGGGTAAATTTGTCAAACATACACATCGAGTTGTTAACATTTCGCATTTATTCAAAATTGTATATTAATAATATATAATGGAATGATTGATCTATTAATTAAGTGCACTTCCTTCCGATTCCCAGTAGATTTTCTGCACTCTAAATATTTAAAAAACATGGTTTTTTCAAAAAGATGTTTTTTGAAAGTTTAAGAGGTATCTCAAGGTGATACAAACTGCCAACGCTGTGTTTGCTTCACATTCTTGAATACTAAAAAATCGTTAGGCGATAGATCAAATCAGCACGGACGGGAAGCTTTTGATCTGCCTAATTATACATCTACGTCACGCTATGTCACGTACCACTATCTTCAATAATGTTATGCAGTGGTAATTTTATTTGGTAACGAATTATAAAGCTTACAACAATAATAAAACACATAGATCTCATATAGCGCAGAAGAATGTTGCGAGTTTTTCGAGAAAAGTATGGGTCTGATAACTTTCATTGTAATTTAAGTTATACACTATACGGATTGCTTTCTTTTGCAGAACGAAGACTCTTTCTTTGTAGATTGTATATTGTAACGTGGCAATGTGCCTATTTAGTTTGATGATAGACAGGTTGAGCATTTGATACATGTAAATAATTCAGGATGGCTAGATGCTGTAAAATGTGTAGCGGTTTAGGCAAGCGATATAAGTTAGATAAAAGGACGGTCACTGGCAAGTTCACCGTAGATGCGTTTTACAACTGAAATGTAAAAGTAATTATTGTTTATCGATTATACCCTATGGTATTGAATTAAATCTTAAATAAATTCTTTTACATAGAACCACAGATTTACGCAACCAGCGGAGATGGGACACCGCCTACGGGTCATAAGTGATCATTGATAACACAACGCGTGACCAATTCAATTAAATTGGTGGTAAGTCCGTAACATATGAATGCGCGTTGCACGGGTTGTATAGTTAAAATGCAAGAAACACCTTGGATTCGATTGACCTCAATTACGGTGAATAAGGTAATTAGAAAGATAGTAGTATAGGCCTCCAGGGGAATACATTAGATAAAGTTTGGAAAACGAAAAAAACAAACGCTTATAAGCTTCGTACAAAAAAACGGATTTTTGCATTAACTATGAAGTAGCTATGTCATTCTAATTTCTAAACAATAAATCCATGAATAAATTCAGATTAAAATTATACTTATTAATCAATCAAATCATGAATAAATTAAAGTATAGATTTTCGTAAAAGGACAGTAATTAAATCATTAAGCATGCATGATGCATTATTGTATTTAGTAGCCAGTATCATGATAATAAATTAAATAAATAATTGGTTATGAATTTTACGAATAAAACAGATTAAATTATATCGGCAAGTAACAAGTTTATAAATTGAAGTAAATTAAAATAATTCAGATTGAATAAATAAGGTCACTAATTGTAAGGCGTTGCTATTAAATTTTAAATGCATGAATGTTTATTTACACTGTCTGCAAGCTTTTAATTCACACAACTCCTGACTAAGGGGAGGCGTCCTTCCAACATTGTTGTGAACATTTAATTTTCAACGAGGAATAATGCGTCACATATTCACCTAAATCTATTGTAAAATTTCATCAGTGTGCGAAGTGATTATTGAAAATTGTGAAAGTTTATTTTCTTTGATACGTCTAGTATAAAAGTAGTTCCTTGTAAAATAAAAAGGAGTCCCCGCTTGTAACTTTACAATCTATGCATAATAGTCTGAGAGAAAGCAATTAATATATAAATATCTAGACAAAATGTTATTCTTTTCGCTCAAAAATAGTTTATCTATACAGCTCTGAGATTGATAGGAGACTCATGCGGCCACCGCAAATGTGATACGCATAAATTATTAGCGTATCAGGGAAAGAATTTTGTATGTAGAGTCAATTAACAGATTGAAAATTGCTAATTTGTTTTGCCATTGCCATGTTGCCATGGCAATGGCCATGTACGCAAAAATATTGGCATGAATTAAATGTGCTTTTGTACAAGCAAATCAAGCAATTAGGTTCATAAATTATATTTAAATAAATTTAAAATGCATTCAAATTATGTTATATTTAAATACTACGTAGAAGTTCTGAGAATTCTAAGCACATGTTTTCAACAAAGACTGCATCTACGTCTGATTCGTCATCGTAAGATTTTAGGCAGTAGAATTAGGAGGGTACAGCGAAGTTGCTGGAATGTCTTTAAAAGATGACTTATGACGTTGGCTAGAGGCATTAAAAACTTGTTTGTCATAGAGTTAGGGAGCACGCGATTTAAGTCGTTTTATTAAAATGTTTCAATTTTAAATCTTACATTTACAAAATCTTACATCACAAAATGATCTTTTATATCATGCTATTATGCTTTTTGATAATATGCTTAGCCTGCAAGTTCGTAATAACGAAACAGACAAATTTATTGTGCGTATATTATTATCTATTTACATAATCAGTCAATGAATCAATCAAGAAACCTTTATTGGCATTACTACTACAATATAACCAAAAATGAATATAATTAATCATATTTATATCTAAATTTAAATTAATTCTTTCTCTATTGAGAAAGGAAGGCTTCAATAAATTCTCCCCCATATTTCTGTACCCTCCCACTCTACCCTTTCTTCTAACCCCTCCTCATGTCACCCTTTCTCTACATATGTTCTTATTTTCTCACTACCTACTCTCATCTCATTCTGCCCTATCTCACTCTTCTTTTTCTTACATTCTCAATTAATTCTTTTATCCAGTCATCTTAGTTTTCTTTCTTTCCCCCTATTCATCATACCCGACCTATTTTCTTTTACTTTCTTTAATGCGTAAAATCATAGGATGACAATTCGGATGCAGGTGCAGTCTGTGTTGAGCACGTGTGCTTAGAATTCTCAGAACTTCTACGAACTATTTAAATATAATATAACTTGAATATATTTAAATTTATTGAAATTTAATTTATGAACCTAATTTTTTCGTACGTAGCAATATGAATCTGTGTTCTGGGTGGACAATATACCTCAATTAAAATATATAGTTAAACCAGATTTATTTCAATGCCATAGAACCCAAATTAATTTATCAACGCCTTATTCCTCATATCAGTACGCAACTTGGTAGAAGTATGCCACGTGTCGAACATGAAAAAACATACTCCCACCATGCTTTCCTTGAGGACGATAATATACAGCAGCTAAACTAAAATTCGAGATGTACATGGAATCTATGTGGTCTAATGATAACCAGTGCTGCGATATTATGAAGAAATGTGGCAGGTATATTTTGAAATCATAAGCTGAGAACTTTATTACTTACGCTTCTGATCTTCAAATAAAATAAGCGAAGATAGGAATAATTTTTTTTTATTTAATTATTTATACTTAATTTTTCAAGTGATCTATGAAAGGACTGAGTTGAAGGGAAGAGAACCCTAACATAATGAAATACATTACTTTTTCGAATATCGTTGTATTGGCCCCGTAATAGCTAATATATAAAATTGTTGTAGACAGGTGACCAAAAAATTATACAATAAATGAAACTAACTTTTCATTGCGAACGTT
>WYDF02012903.1:0-13555 GCA_009867245.2 Adranes taylori
GTGTGGTGTGTGTGGTGTGTGTGGTGTGTGTGGTGTGTGTGGTGTGTGTGTTGTGTGTGGTGTGTGGGGTGTGTGTGTGTGTGTGTGTGTGTGTGTGTGTGTGTGTGTGAATAGGAGAATGCAATAGAAAACAACAGATTTCGAATAGGCAGGCATTAAATTTTATGTGTATGAGCTTACCTTAGCTGGCTTTCATTATTTTTTATTATTTATAATACGAAAATGATTCAGCCGAAAAATTGAATAAATGTATTTCTGTATATACCCGATTTGCTGGCATAGAAATTATGTTACTGACTTTTTTAGATTTTGAATTTAATTTTTACAGGCGAAAAATTAAATTATGATTACGTTAGTGGCGTTTTACTAAGAATGCGAAAGGCTCGAAAAACGACTTACGAAAGACTCACTCTAAAGCTATCAAAACAAGACCTAAAATGTGTCTTGTTTAAACTGGCCTGTGTACGGCTTTTTATATGAAATCAGAGATTTTTAGTGTCCGTCTTCAGCGGTGGCAGTTCTTGAAGTTGGCGACAGTAACTAGGAAGGCCTAGTCGAAATTTCTGCTAAAATCTTTAAGAAGGGAGAATTTCCATCGAATAAGAAGCATCCTTTCAACCGTTTTGAATTTTAAAGAACAATATCGCATAATATCCCTGACAAGATTCTCGATTCTATGCTTCTATGATAGGGAGCTCTCAAACTGTATTTAATGTGCAAAACGAACAACGACTTGCAACCCTCTTCTTCTAGGGACATCAATCTATCAAGGGAATGGCGGCGGCAGCTTTTACGTGGAAAGCATTCAAACCGACGTACATTCCATGCAAATAATAGAAAAATTTAGTTAGACGAAGATAACGCCCTCAAAATTCATTAAACTCATGAAATGTTGTCTCAAATACCGTAGCATCGAAATCTCGACCACACAAAGTCACGCAACGTTCAATAAACTCATTAAAAATTGGTTGTTAGTAATCCGAGATCACAAAATCTTTCGGCCCGACAGGGGCAATGAGCGCATCAACCTTAATAGAAATTGTTTCCTTGAAATTCGATATCGTAAAAGCGAAATCCTCAAAATGCAGAGAGAAAAAGCCCGCGAAGACCAGGGCGCCATAAAAGAGAACAAAACATCTCTCTCTCTCTCTCTCTCTCTCTCTCTCTCTCTCTCTCGCTCTCGCTATCGCTATCGCTCTCGCTCACTCTCTATTTCTTAATATGTGCCGTTTTTTTGTTTATGTTCTGCATTCGATATACACACAGAAAACGCGAAAAACATTGTTCGAAGCAAAAACGCAGCAAAGAAGAAGGCAATGAAAGTGCGAGCGCTACATGTTTCATCTCTCTTTCTCTTCTAACTCTCTCTATACGAGAATATAGAATATAGGCGTTGTGTGGCTTGCGGCATGGATATATCGGTCTCTCCTTTCGGTCTCTCCTTTCGGTCTCTCTCTGTGCAAGTTGATGCGAAGGCTGCGTGGCTAGCAACAGCGGTCGAGGTCTCTCTATATGCCGAGTTCTCTCTATATGCCGAATTTCTGCTCGCAAAAAGACATGAAATTACTCATCGTAAACTTTTCTGTCTCTAATATGATGTTAATTAAATATCAATTCTGGATTTATTTTATTACTTATTTATTTATTTAATGGTTTAACAAATAATTCGCGGATGATTATTTGTTTATTGCTTGTTTTATATCATTTACCGACTTTGTTGGAGGCTATATACAATATGCCGATAACAAAGGAGCATTGCAAACCAATATACAGTTGGCTTCTATATAATGCCTGTATCAGTTCCACTTTTCATGCTTTTTTTTGAATATGTAGAAAAGTAACAAATTAATTAAAGCAGTAAATACTGGTCTTATTCTTGTAATATGTTTTTATTTTAATGAGACTATTTATCACCAAACATATTGTAATATGTTCACCAAATATATTTTGTATGTCTAAATGAATACATCATTCATTTTCTTCTGCTATTTACTGACATCTTAAGCTGTTTTTTTTCGAAGAATGTCTATACTTCTATACAAGTGTCTATCTTATACAACTGTCTATAATAGTACTAATAGCGTTTGCAATGTTCTGATATAATACTAGACGTTTAATCACTATGTTTATTGTTGTATATAATGTCATTTATTTCAAACTCAGAAATCAACAATTTTGTTGCAGCTACTGATCAATTAAACTTTCAGACGCCATTTTCCTTTCAACTATGATAACAGGTTCCGTCTACTAGCACACGTCTACTAGCAACACATTATCACATGTTTTATCCAATATATATGATAACAGGTCTATGACGAACACAATGGATAGACTTAGGCTGTAGATTAGACAGACCATAAGCAGAACATACATTAGGTTTATAGATGAAATTAGTTCTTGTAATTAGGTTAACAAATTTTTGCGATTAACCAAGTTTTTTATTTTTTATAATCTCGGGTGCTTAAAATTCGAGGCCGAATTTTCCCGGGGGCGGTGGCGAGTGTAACGTGGCAATTTGTCCACGTTCCTGATTAGTTTGATTTTAAATGATTGGCAGTTAGACAATCACAAATAATGTAAATACTTCAAGATAATTATTTGCGATAAAACGTTTAACGGTGTATATACGATTTAAAGAAATGGACAGGCATGGGGTAAACTACCATAGATCCGTTTTTATGAGCAACATACTGAAATAAATATTGGTTATAAATTATACCTTACGATATTTAATTTTGTCTTTAATAACCTCTTTACATAGGAACATAATTGATATAACAATTAGAGTGGGAAAAGGTGCAACGCACTTTTCATCTGATATGCGAACGACCCGATCCGATTATTTGATAATTCGTGAACGGGCACAGCGTGCAACTGAGTTATATGAGTGCAATAATCACCTTTGTTTAGTTGACCTCAATTATCACCGAAGATAATTAGCAAGATAGTAGTACAGACACCTAAGTGGAATACATTAGCTAAATGTAATTTATCATAATAACAGGAAAAAGTAGTACGAACAATTTACATAACTTGGTAGGGTTTCAGCAAAACGAAAAAACGTTTATAAGCCCCGGTCATTGCACAGAGACCATATTCTGTAGTTTAGAGGCTGAACCTTAGAATTTTAAGAATATAATTAATTCAGACTAAAACAATAATGAAATAAAAATAAAGTCATGAATAAATCAGAGTGTCTGTTTTAGTAACGGAGTCGTATTAATTAAATAGACATGAAACATACAGTAATTATTAGTCAATAATTTTTGGAGAATAAATTAGATAATTCTTTTAAGCATGATTTGTGCGATAATTCTATAATATCGAAAGATTCATTTTGTTGATGTTTAAACGCCGTTATTTATAGTGAATTAATATTGCGTAATATGATTAAAAGTTTTATTTTGCATTTTATTATCTGTATGAACGAATACATCATTTCATTGCATGTAGGCGCTTCTGAAACGTAAAAATACATTCTTTATTTAACTTGAAACAATTCTTTCATTTTTCTGCCTAAATTATAGATACTATCAGCTATCGTTAAGGGTTGGAGTTACCATTAACCCCAAGGAAGCATGTTTACCCCAAGGAAGCATGATTAAATCTGAACCGCACGCCCTCCTTACCAATGGTTTAGTCTAGTGTTTTATTTTAATTCTGTTGGCCTAACTAGGGGGTCATAATTAGAAGATTCCGTATCAATAATTAAAATAATAGCTTTGTTAGAAAGAAAGAAACCAAAGCAAGTAAGGTATTTAACCAAAGTGCAATTCGTATAAAGTAATAAAGAATCTAAGTACCTCTAAGGTGGGAGAGCTACGTACCCATACAAAAATCCCCACTTCCCAATGTCACGTGGGAGAGCAACCCTCTCAGCCCAAAAAATACGTGACAATATCATCATGTAGTATTAGCCCAAATAAAATTATGAGTATTACGAAAATATATTTTAATGCAAATGAATCTAAAACCATAATTCTAAACTGTTCTTAAACTTAATTTTGGCAATGCAATTACATTATCATCCACATTGGTCAATCAATTAAATTCCAATAAATTGAAATTGTGAAATTTACCAGTTTCAACAATTTTAACCAACAGAGTAACACTCTAATTATAATCAAGCGTTTGTGCCACTCGTTTAAAGAGCTACATAATAATTTGGTTCAGATGAGAACGTAGGTTTCGACAAGGTGATATAATCGTCTAAATACATTCGGAATGTTCAAAAATATCAAATTATACAACTTGGATTTAACTACTATTGGTGGATTATACATATTCTCCTATTCGCCAATTACATATGTTGTGTTATTTTCCTATTGTTTCAGTAAAACAGAGGAAATCCTATTCTGGTTCCAAATCGATATTTTCTGATAGAAAATTTTACGTTACAAACTATAAATACGAAATTCATGAGACAAAAGTCGACACGGATCTAGCATTGAACTAAAAATTGCCTAATCCCAGCCGGCTTATGGCAAACGAAAGTATAATAATTTTAAATCAAAAATACGTGGGTGTATCAAACGCATAGCTTTCAACTAATGCACTTAACATGCGCTTCACAAAAAAGTTAGGAAGCAAAGTGAATGTTAGGGATATTTTTACCACGTCAAAACCTAAAGTGTTGAATTTAATATAATATAAATGCAAGCATGTTACCTTACTCTATAATTTATATTATAATAAATTGCAGTAACCTTACATACGAGATGCAACAAACCATGTTACTGTAAAAGAAAAAAATCTCTTTAAATTACGAATTAAATTAATTAAATCAAATAAGTTTTGGGAACCCTATCTTAATAATGAGCTTGAATGCATTTAATATTTGAAATTATAGAAAACATGCGAACGAGTCTGCATTTCGCGCAATTCTTACTGTATATTACATGCAGCAGAGAGATAAATTGTTGCTTGCTTTACTGTCTTATGTTACTTAAGTATTATAATATCTATGCCGGTTTATGCACGCTAGATGCGTGTGTGTGTGTGAAAGTATCAATTTGGCCTGCTGCTCATCACATTTTTGTGTGCCATGTGATATACCGCGCCACTGATTGTTGCTACTACTGTCACCGCATAGATTGCTACGTTCTATTATAACGCGTGGGAATGCCAAGGGAGAGGAATTGTGTGTTCCACGTAGAGTGCAATTAATACCGTAATTTGTGTAGGATCGTATGAGTTAGACCGTGTTGGGAAATAAAAGGGCGTGTGGTTGCTCCACATAGACCCGTACAACAGAGCAAAAGTTGGGTGAACCGTCTATAAAGAGCGACATTTTGGGCATAATAATTGAGTTCCTGATTTTAAGAACTTTCTATATAATTCTAGTGTATATTGTTAGCTAGTGCGTATTATAGTTAGTGGTAGTCACTCAGCAACAGTAACATCAGTGCTCATCACGGTGTTACGTGCTTGTAATGCTTCCTTTACCTCTCATGTCCTACTAGAGTGTATGCTTCTGGCTAGTGAGCATTACAGTTAGTTGTAGTCACTCGAGAACAGTAACTTCAGTGCCAATTACGATGTTACGCGTCATAGTGGACTATCCGTTTCATCTCATGTCCTACTAGAGCGTACACTTTTAGGTAGTGCGCGTTACAGTTAGTTATAGTCACTCGAAAACAGTAACATCAGTGCCCATTACGGTGTTACGCCTCATAGTAGTAGTTTCCCGTACGGCCTGTATTACGGTCCTGTAGTAGACTCCTAAGATTGCTACCTCTTCAGTTATTTTAACGTGCATTTAGATTTATCCCCATCTTACCGTCACCCGTACAAGAGAGCAACTGTTGTACATATTTTCAGCATATTTATTGTTTTATTATTTTATCACCCTACATTAAATTGCTTTACATGCGCCGCTTTTATTTATATGCACTACTTGGCTTTATTGATTTGTTTATGATAATTTGGCTATTGCTTATTTAACCGCCATTATTACGTCATCAATTTAATTTGATATTCATACATTGACATTTAATTGTGCACAAATATTTTCTTTCTTTGTTTATTTGTGAAAACCAATAGACATTATTTTGTTAAATCATAAATGCTGTTTTACTAATTACCAGTAAGAATCTTCTACAGCTTCGCACAAGAACGGGTACCACTGTATTACTCATAAGACTCGAAGCTACCCATGTCCTCAGAAAGCGACTAAGCGACTAACAACAGGATAAGATTCCAGCGTGTGGTCTCACGTTAAGTGCGAGAGTTCGAGTTTAAATTATATATATATATATATATATATTTATTTATTTATTTATTTATATATATTCAATGAAACAACATAGCATCACAAATTTGTACACGCATTAAGAACTTCCACTTAATAATTTTTAAATCCAAAGGCTGATCGAAAGAATAAAATTAATAATTAAATTGTTTTAAATGGCTTAATTATATTTTGTTAAATTAAATTCTTTAATTTTACCCCGATAAGTTTTAAAAATTTCGAATAAGTCCTAGTACTCTTAGGTCACCTGAGTAATTACCCCCACGTCGGTAGCCCTTAAAAATGGCTCGCGATACTATTAAATAAATGATTTTAAAATGGAATTGGGCTGGACATATTTTAAAAATTCCTAGCGGAGGTAGATAAAGAAAATTTGGACCAAGGATGGTGCTCTAAGAAACACTCGATACATAAAAAAATATGTTGGCATAAAGTTTTATGTTTTATAATACATTTCTAAATTTTTATTTTACAAGTTATCTAAAATTAAAAGAGAAATAATGCAGAAAAATTTAATAACTCAGCATTATTCATTAAATTCGTTTATAAGGAAATTCAAAGTTAATTCAACCATACTTTTAAAAAGACTTATATAAATCTTTATATAAGAAAGTAGTCACTAAAGATCCATTTATTTCGTAAACTTTGTTCTTGTCGTCGTTTTCCTTCTTTTTTACACATTACCAGTGAAACTTGACAGCGTTTGCAGATATCTTTTGCTTTGCTATTTTCTTTACCGTATTAGGTTTTCATTTTATTTACAAGGTAAAACAGGATTTACTGAAAATTTTATATTAACGCATACATACATTATGCAAAATAATTTCATCTAACGATGTAACAATATTGCATATTCCTGAATAAAAATATACCTGGTGCAACAAGAATCTGGATTTAACATTTATTTTAGATATTGTTTTAAAAATGTATTCAAATGAATTCTTTTATCCCGTACTTCCATTCCGTACTTTAGTAGCAATTTTTTTAATTTTGTCTTACGAGGGAGGTGGAGAATCATCATGTGATTCTCTGTAGCGTGACCGGTGCACGCAACAGTGTAGAACTTGTAGGATTTATCATCCTCTTGAGTCTGCATTTCGTTTTGAGAGGTTAAGTTGTCATAGCATTTATTTTACAACAAACGTAAACCTACAAAAACCTTGACCATAGCATGGTCAACTAATGAGGGAATTTGGTTAATTAGGGAGACTTTACTTGTTAGATGTGAGCACTTTTTGTATAATGTATGTTTTGTAACTGTGATGCCGATGAAAGTACCTAAAACAGGACTACGCTAAATCAGTCTCGAAGTTGGAGACATTCATCGGAATGTGGGGATTAGGTTAGCGCGTATGTGCAGTCTGGAAATATTATTGTTCAGATTAGAATTCCAATTACACATTCTGTCAAAGGTGACACTTAGGAAGCAGATCTGAAAATGGGTTACTGCCTCAGACATATACACGGAGTGCCAGAGAGGGTAAATTGGAGCCCGACAGAGAGAGTGTATGATAGATTATACGTAGAGGGTAAACATATTACATACATGCAGAGAAGGAATGGAGAGGGGATGCGATACTAGAAGTACATTAAACACATTGAAAGTACATCACAGACAGTGGGTCGGTGAGGTTCCATCCAGGGTCGAATGATTGAAGCGAATCGTTAAAAATATACAACCTGTAATTCAGGGATCTGCATTACCAACCATTGATATGTGAAAATACCAGTTAGAAAAATATTTAATACCGATAAAACATAACGTTGGATATAGGTCGTGGTATTGCTACGGCTAAAGAAGGTCTACGTAAAATAAATATAAGAATAAGAATAAAACATTACCTCAAACACAAAGAGTCCCCACCGCAGGGCCAGGAGCACCACCAAAGCTGAATGAGCCCCTGGCGTAAACCTCTAAGAGCCCCCTGCTCCCCGGCGCGCAGCCCTCTAATAGTTCCCAGCTCCACCATACAGACGTCTCCCGCCCAAACTCTACCAGCCTAAAATTCAAATTTCCTGCCAACAAATTCCAGTTTGTCAGCAAAAATCCAGTCAGGGGTTCCCCCAGAATGACAACCAGAAGTTAGCTGAAGTTGACAACCAGAAGTTGTCATCTACCATCTTGGATTTTCAAATGGCATCTGTCAAACGCAATACCTATTCCAAAAATACCGCTTTAGAGCGATTTAGGTACAGTTCCAGAAGGCTGCAAAGCTGTTTAGAATCGGCGGTCTGCAACTAATATCATCCTGTTTAGGAAAGTGTTTGAGTGATGTGTGGCAGATAAACAGATCATTTACCAGGTTGTTTGTTTCCTGAAGAAAATTGACCTTTATCTGTGGGTGCAATTTTTAATTTAAACGCCTTTAAATACACTTACAGAAAAACACCGCACTAACTTCTGTGGCATAGATTTTTAAAGTTAATCTACAGGACATGATATATAAAAACGAGATTATTTATGCTAATTCACTGTAACTCGAATTAAATCAATGTTGAGCTAATTGAACCAATACAAGACAAAAGTACTAAACTATAAACTACCTCACCCTTTTGAGTTATTTAACTCCAGTGAGTGTTCTATGACAGTACCTTTTCTGCTTTGAACTCAATTTATGGAAATCAGTGAGATATATTTTTCTACTTTCGCATTTTCGGAGGCGTTTATCGTTAAGGACTCCGGTGTCTTTATAGACCGTCTGGTCTCGTGGAAAAGTGGCCATAATACCGAAAATATGACGGATTCATTTCTATGGAGAGCCGTGTGGTAATATCTAACTCGTCTAAATTTGAAGCGTTCGTATAGTTTTAGTGTAAAATCCATATGGTCTTAAATGCGCTTATAACACCACATTTTCCTATGAGCAGTCAGTTTCAGGCAGCTTTGCTATTTTGCTAACGTTTTCTAAATGCAATGTAAATTCAAGCATTCAATGCAATCTATAGTTTGTGTTTTATTTCTCCATCGAATATTACTATTTTAAAGTCTGTCACACCGATGTAGTGTGACAAACTCTCGCTCGCGACGCTTGCTAATGGAGAGTCATTGCGACTGTCACAAATGGCGGTAACAACTATTATATTATTATACAGAATATTATATCCTTCAGAAATATGTATTCCCGGGCGCCAAGTCAATTAAACGTGAAACGGCACGTTGTAACAGCTCTTATTGTTCCACCGGTCTTCAGTGGACTTACTGACGGCTCGCAAAGCTACGAGTACGTAAGTGGTCCATGTCATCGTGTTCTTGTGGGCAGCTAACTGCTAATTAATAAAACAGCATTAACGATTTAACATAGCAACGTCTATTGGTCCTGTAAACAATATAAACAAAGAAAGAAATGTATACGCACAATTAAATGTCAATAATAAACAAAGGAATAAATGTTAAATCAAATCAGTACCACATTAATGGCGGTTAGCAAATAAACAAAAGCGATTCTATTAAAAACAAAACAATATTTATTCAGTACAAATGTACGGTAATAATAATTAACAAACAAAATAAAAGCGGTGCAGGTAAATGTGGTGCTGTGATAAAATAATAAAACAGTAGTAATGCGGAAAGCATACACAAATAGTTAATAATACAATCGGAAAGGCGGCGGTCAATCTAAACGATATGAATAATTGAAAAGATAAGGAATCCTAGTTGTCGAGTGACTAAAACTAACCCGGAGGCCCACAGATTAGAATTATACTCTCTTGTAAGTGCTGTGGAAAGGAATACTACAGGCGTGTAACGCCACGAGACTCGACAGTGTTACTGTTCCCCAGAGAACTACAACTAACATTGACACGCACAGGTATAGAAGTATAGATTCTAGTTGTTTAGGAAATAGGTTGATGGAGGGCTAGGAAGAGAAACAAGTCTATACAAAATACATGTGATAAACAGAATAGTGTATGGTATATATAATCGCTCACAAAATGTGTTATTATCTCGACGGCTATCGTTGACTGTCGCTCTGCCCATTGTCTCCGCTTGGCTGACTTGGCTGGTTGCACTGCTGGCTACTGTTGGTCTTGTCTTCCAGTTCTCAAAGTTGGAACTAAATAATTCCATTTAAAATCTCACTATTTATAAGCCCGAGCCGTCACTCAACTTCTGCTCCGTATACTGGTCAGTGTGTAACAAACCACACGGCATTTACTACCTGATACGGTCTCCTCACACAATCCAATGTAAATCTCGGTATTAACACCAGCTTACGTGGAACACACAATTCCTTTCTCGGCGGTACTTCACACGCTGCAACAGAAACAGTTAGCTAACACAGCAGCAGCGACGAGCCCAACATATTATTTTGTTTTCCGATGCGGTCTTTTGCACAGGTAACAGTGGAGCTATTGGAGAGTGCAAACGTCGTTCGCATAACTTCATATCCCGACTTTCTATATACGTATTTATTATTTACGTATTTATTATTCACAGTGAGCGCTTAAACATAAGTAATATGTGTACACACACTTAACACGGCAAGGCAATGTATAAATTTATTACTATCGGATGCTGTTAAATCAATAGTTCTATATATGTACACATCATACATCAAACGTGCATAGCAGTGAGCATGCTTAAACATAGGTAGTAATATATGGTAAGATATGGTTGCGTGAGAACGTGACACCTTTGTACCTTTTATTACTTACAAATATACAGCGTTTAAGTTTATTAATAGTTCAGTCCAGTCTAGGGTTCCCGAAACTTATCTATTTAATCGATTTACTTTATTTATTATGTAGGACTTCGTAATTTGTTAGAAACTTTTATCTTCTACGTAACACGCTTTGTTACAATAGAAAAACTTAAATCTTGTTGTTTCCATTTTTAACATAATTTTAATTAATTCTCCGCACTGAATGCAATTTGAAACCATATCAAAACCTGCTTTCTAGTTGTTCAACCCAACACCGCCTTTAAATGTTAAATATAATAGGGGAAGATAATATAATCTTCATAGTGGGACATCTGTATTGTAGGTCCTTTCCCTAGCAATTTGTACATACCTCAAATCAACATCATAATTGTGAAATTCCTATGGTGTCCAATATTATCTACATTTTGACCAACGTTAGAAGTTTTAAACTACTATGTGTTATAATTATCAATAATATAAATTGATCAATGTTTTATAATTATGAAACTTTTAAAATATAATGTAAAAGAACATTATTGAATGAATCTATTGATTTTCAAAAATAAATTATATAATATTCCGTAATTTATAAATCAATTTTGTATAAATAATTCAATTACACTTATTTATAGTGCATCTAAAAATAAAATGCGTGAACGCTTTTTGCTTTACTAATATCCTTACATTATCATTACGCTACAGTCACGAGATTGTTAAAATTTTATTTCCTTTATCGAATTTTATTGCTCCAATTTAACTAAAAATAATTTCTCATCGGATTTTAAATGATTTTAACTAGAGTACTTATATTTGTTATTCCTGTTTTAGTATTGTTCGATTTTGTAACACAGGAACATAAAAATAGTTCGGGGGCGACAACGTATTGTTTAGTAGAGAGCATTAAATATTTTTTACTTTTGCAAATTTAAACGCGCCTAATTTCAATTAAATGAAAACAATTATTTGCATTTTTTAATTTTTGACAAAGGATTTAGTCCCCTAATCCCACCACCTTACGCACGTCCTTAATGGAACCATTTCCTATTAGAAGCTAAATTATAAATAAATAAAAATTGTACTTCCTTACTTATTTTTAATTTATTTTTTCTACCGGTTTCGGATTGTACATCGTCAGGTAGAAATAAAAAAGGATTTTTGTAACAAACGATACATTAAGCAGATTCACATGATGTAAATAGAAACAGAATACTCAAACCTTACTCAATATAAATAAATAATTTGTAAAAGTATTAAAAATTACAGTAGGCAATGTGTGCTATTGTTTGGTGTCGATTAGCCTTCAGCAAATAAAATTATCCGTAACATAAACAGTTCCAAATAAAATTTTTGTTTTGTTTAAAATAATGTCAATATATAAACTTAAATGGAGTTCTCTTATTTATAAAATTTGTCACACGGCGTTTCTTAAAACATTGATCGGGACTACTTGAACATGAAATAAGCGTAGTATCTCCTATTAAGACATATCTTTTTGAGACATGTTGTTAGAATTTATAAGAAAAGTAAATCGTGTAAGTGCTTGCAACAAGTGGTCTAAATGACCGTGTAAATTCATGTATAGTAAATGTTAGTTAATCATAATCGCTTCATTAAAAACCGGTGGAGAACTTCGGAACGTCTCCCTTTACTATATGCCAAATCAGACTCACTTTCCTTCAGCCAGTGTAATAAGAGTCGGAACGTAACAAAGATTAAACAAATTATTTAATAGCAAACCGGATCATTTATTACAAATTTATTTTGCATCTTTTATTTTCGTATAGATGTTCATCAAATTTAAGAGAAATCAATATTTTCTTCAAGAATTAGTTGAATGGAAACGTTCTTAAATAATACTACATGCAGTAAAGATTTATTCATTTAACATTGATTATATAAATAATAACTACTTTAACAGTTGAGCATTCAATAGTTTACCGTAAAAGTTTGTTGACAGTTACAACTATTCAATGGAATACCGTAATAGTTTGTCGGCATGTAACAAAGCATGTTACTTAAAAGATAAATGTCTCTTTAGATTACCAATTAAATCAAATAAATAGACGGGATTGGGGAAGCCTATTTGGATTGAACTAATAATAAATATAAATGCATTTACTGCTTCAGACACGAGGACGCTTCCACGCATATTGTATAGCAGAGAATTATATTGTGATAATACACACGCTATCTATGTTTAATATGTATTGCGTCTGCCGTATATGATATGTTGGCTGGCGTCAACTGTATCTACGCTTTAATATCTGAGAGACCTAATCGGGAATGAAAATAATATGCGTATGTATGCTCCCGCTGCTACTACTACTGCATATGCCGTTGCGTTCTACTGTGATGCGTGAATGGCGCTGAAAGTGGAATTGTGTGTTACGTCGTCACATAGTCTGGAATTGATACAAAGGAATTACGCTTTCACCTGTTCACATGTGACAAGGTGAAAAAACCTAATGATCAACATGTATTCTACTATACTATTAGTTTTATATTTCACTCTTTTCAATTTCATAATGTGAAAAACATAATGATCACCAATTTATATTTTTATGGTTTTTATTTTACATTTCTTTTCAATTCAATTAAACTATTTTTCTTTTCTTTCTTCTGCACACAATTACATACACATACAATTACATACAATATAGCT
>WYDF02012914.1:0-13554 GCA_009867245.2 Adranes taylori
CGATGATTACCTGCTTAAAAACAATTATTATAATAAATTTGTAGTTGTGGAGGCAACGATATCTAAACAATCCCCAAATAGTTAGATATGGTACTATTCCAGGAGCCTTTAGGATTTTCCAACCTCTTAAAGTTTCACATTATAAGAGATAATTCTGGGGAGGGGGATTAATTTATGGAGAAGAAAATATACTGCTGCCAGAGTGTATACTGCTGGCATGTGATTCGTAGTTAGTGAGTCGTAGTTAGTAAACGCCGTGTAGTATCTGTGGTTCACGGTGTTACACGTATACGGTACTTTCCTGGGATCACAATCTTTTCCGTTATTTATACTGTGTACTTGAAAATTACCCTTTCACTTTATTATTGAGAGCCTCTATACGTTTACCATATTTTGCTTTCCATTGTTTTGTTATTTTATCATCGCCTTTTTCATATCGCTTTACATGTACCGCTGTTGTTTTTATATGCAGCAGTACAGTATTGATGGTTATTATGCATTTGTAAAGTCTGATATATAATCGCTTGGTTATATTGTTTTATTTATGATAATTTCGCTATTATTATATTAACCACCATTATTACGTCATTGATTTAAATTAACATTTATTCTTTTAATTATTATTGATATTTATTTCTGCATGTATATTTCTTTTTCTGTTTGTATTGTATATGAAAGACAATAGACGGTTTCGTTAAAACGTTAATGCTCTTTCAATTATTAGCATTAATTTATTACAGCTGCCCACAAGAATACAAATCTTGGACATCTCGCAAGACTCGCAGCTATTTGTGCCTACATTAAGCCACTGAGGTCCGGATGGGCAACAAAACATCAGTCCTCGCATGCGGTTTTATGTTTGCGCCATATAGTACTAGAAATTACTAGAAGCATTGACTCCCGATGAGCTTCTCTTTATCAGTTACTTTTTATTGAAGTATTTTAACTTGCAACATTCCCTGGAAAGAGTCTCGGAAACTAGAAATTTTCTACAAGAAATGTTGCAAGCGGCCAATAAGAAAGTAATAAAGCGAAAGTGACCTAGAGTCAATAAAGATTCTCGGAAAGTCCGAGAAAATTATTGGAAATGACTTACAACGAATGTTTCCGTGAAGTTCATATATATATATATATATATATATATATATATATATATGTCTATCTCGGCTACCATTTCTTAGAGTGCCTTTACTTACGGCAATTTTAGAACAAAATATTGAACACTTATAGTGCTCAAGCTAAACCCCTCCCCTCCCTCCCTCCTCTCCGAGTGCCTGATTTTCAATATCGAAATATTGAGTAATTCTTGTAGCTAGCTTGTTTACGTTTTATATACATTTTTCTTCCTTTTATTGAAATGGAGCATGCAAATAAAACATCGTAAAATCTTCCGAATGTAATTAACTTCAGTAATTGTTAGTGATTTAAATCTCTGGTAGCGGTACCTAGTAATGTCATTAAAGTAATGGTATATTAGAGTCTGATATGCAAAAAGAGTGTGCGTGACGCATAAAAGTTATAAAAGACTCTAAAAGGGTTATGTAAACAAAAAGCACGATCCTGCTTCGTTATAAACTATAACAACGTTTCATATATTTAATATCATAATCAAGTTTAAACAATTAATTTCAATCCATTTTTATCTAACTCTCATAAAAATTGGTATGGGAAGAAAATAAAAGTACTACTAAGAGGCGTAAAGCCATGAACACCTCTTCATTCAAGTGACTATAACTGCCACGTCATTCAAGTGACTACAACTGACTGTGAACCACAAGCCAGCAGTATACTCTAGTAAGGTATGGAGAGAAAAGGAAAGTACTACTAAGAAGCGTGAAGCCGTGAACCACAGACGACCTATCATTCAAGTGATTACAACTGACTGTGAACCACAAGCCAACTGTATACACTCTACTAAGATGGGAATAGTTTGAAGAACAAGAAAAAGGTAGAAATACATCTAATCAACACATGATGCTATATGATGAAACGACTGATGTTGGCGACTAATCACTTAGCAGTGGCTGGTTCTATGGCTACTGTAGGGCTTGCGGTTTGCTTTTAATTCTATTGGCTGACTCCTTCGGGAATAAATCAGGAACGGATTACTTTATAGTTGTTTACATCTTATTTTTATAGACATGAAGCTCTACACTCATTATTTTAGGACGCAGTGTTGTCTTCCATTCAATTTAGTATTCCCACAGGAGCTTTTATACAACCTTATAGCAGCGTACAACATGCAGGTAGCAGCAAGACATATTAGTGTATTTTGTATGTATGCTTATATACCGTTTATTTGCCATACAAACGTGGCACGCACGTCTACCCATCCATTTACAAATGTGCTTCTTATGATGTGCATATACAGTCAGATATACCAATACATTGGTACTTAGATACTGTCTCTTTCTAACCCACGCAGAAATTTACGTTTACACACAAAGCAGTATTGGCGGCGTAGACCATGCGTTTTAAATTAATATTTCAAATCATGTTTCTTTATCTTTCAATAATAACCGGCAATAAGAAATTAAATATTCTATTTTTTTATCATATAAAATTCTTATTTATTTATATTTATATTATTTCCAGCTCTTAATTTATGTAGATAAAGTCAAGCATTTATTTAAACAGTCAATACGTTGCTATTTAATACTATCTAATAAGGGTTCCACATTTTATCAATTAAATTAATTTAAAGAGACTTTTTATTTTTACAGTAACGGGCATCGTTACAGTACATTTTGAGAGCATTACGTAAAATAAATGACTGAGCTTATTTGGAAATTCATACAAGTTTGTTTATTGACTCTTGTCACTTTTTCATTATCGGCCACTTACAACATTTCTTGATGAGAATTTAAAAAATTATGGAAAATTTTCTTCTAGAAATGGCGTAAGTAAAGAAACTCTAAGGAAGAGTGGCCGATATTCAGAAAGTATACAAGAGTCAATAAATAAACTTCTAGTTATTTCCGAGTAACTTCACGGAAACTATCCTCGCAATGAAATTTCAAAAACTTTGTTGGAAAATCCACAAAGTTTTTTTATGGACTTCCGGTCATTTTATCATTATCGGCCACTTGCAACAACCTCTGAAACAATTATCAACAATTATCACTTGCAACAATTATCCAGGAACTTCCCGAACCTCTTTTCATGGAATATTGTAAGTAAGCGGACTTCAATGAAGAGTGACTGATAAATAAAGATTGATCAAGTTTCAATGCTTCTAATAAATTTCAGTATTTTTTGCAAAACATCTGGAAAACATTCAGTAAAGCGAATTTCTATGAGATTTTTGAGAATTTTTTTATTGACTCTTGGTCGCATTTTTACTATCGGTTACTTGTACATTTGCTGATGAGAAATTCCAAGAAACTCCTCGAAATTCTTCTCAAGAAATGTTATACCTAAAGAAACAACGATGAAGAGTAACGGTTAATGAGAAACTGACCTGAAGTTTATAAAAAGAGACTTCTAGGAATTTCCGAGAAACTTCACAGAAACATTCCCTACAAGGAATTTCCAAAAACGTTTTCGGAAATTTCGAAAAGTTTCTTTTTGACTCTTGCTCACTTTTTCATTATCGGCCAACTTTGATGGGAATTTACAAGAATTTTTTTTTCAGGGAATGTAACTAAAGTGACTTAAGTGATTAGTGACCGATAATAAGCATGTCAATAAAAAATAATTAGAAATGTACGAGAAATTTTACTGAAACATTTGTTGCAAAGAATTTCTAATAATTTTCTCGGAAATTTCAAGAATTTTCTTTATTGACTCTAGGGCACTTCTTCATTATTGGGCGCTTGCAACATTCCGTGTATGGAATTTCCGAAGAATTTGACCTAATGTCTATAAACTATTCTGGAAATTCGTAGAGAAGTTTGTTTATTGACTTTTTTCACTTTTTCATTGTCGGCCACTTTCAACATTTCTCTCGATAGAATCTCGATAGAACTTCAGAAAATTTTCTTCAAATATACAATCTCTTAGGAAGAGTGGCCGATAATGAGAAACTGATCAACAGTTAATAAAGATGGAACTACCGGGAAACTTCAGGGAAACTATCGCCGCAATGAAATTTCACGAAATTTCTCGGATATTCAAAAGAAGTTTCATTACTGACTCCCAATCATTTCCTCATTATCGGCTACTTGCAATATTCTCTGAAGGGAATTTCGAAGGAATTTTCCAGAACCTCTTTTCAGGGAATGCCGTAAGTAAAAAGACTTCAATAAAGAGTAACCGATAAAAAGATGTGATTTTTACCAGACTTTTAATAAATTGTAGTACTTTTCGCATAACCTTGCGTAAATATTTCGCATAATAAATTTCAATGAGCTGAATGGGAAGTTCTGAAAAGTCTCTTTATCGACTTCTGGCCACATTTTATTGTCGGGCACTCGACACATTTTTGATGAGAATTTTCAAATAAACTTCTCAAAATTGTTGTCAAGGAATGTTGTAAGCAAAGAAACTTCAATGCAAAGTGGCCGATAATGAGAGTGTGTCCACGAGTTAATAAAGAATCTTCGAGGACATTCAGAGAAACTTTATGGGAACATTCCTTGCAAGGAATTTCTCAAAACTTTCTTGGAAATTTCGAGAAGGATTTTTATTCACTCTTAATCACTTTCTCATTATCGGCCACTTGCAGCATTCCATATACGGATTTTTAAGGAACTTTGCGATACTTTTTTCAAAAAGAAAGTCGTAACTAAAAATGAGAAAACTTTTTCTTCAATCAAGAGTGAACAATAAAGAGAAATTGATCAAGAGTCAATGCTTCTAGTGGTTTTTAGTACTCTGTAAAACTTTTCGGGAACAATCCGTGAAAAATTTTTCTATGAAGTTTCTTGAAAAATCCGTGTATATCTTTAGTGACTATCAGGCACACAGAGTATTCCGCGAAAGGAACAGTCCTAACATTGTTTGAAAATAGCAAATAAAATTATTGGATACCAGATATACTAATTTCTATTTATATATTTCGTTACAGGAAAATCTGAGTTACCACATGGTTTAAAAATATTTAGAAAAGAGGCTGCACATTACGTAAATACATTCAGGAACGCTAGAAATGCATTATCCAACGCAATAAGAAATATTGAAGAAAATGTTTTATCCAGAGATCCAGAAGATGATAAAATAAACGCACAAACCTATGCTCAATTAAATACTGTTTTCAGTTTGGCCAAGCAGATAAAAATCGATGGTGAAGTGATTGCTAAAGATATAGCAGCCTTTCCTTTTGTAGAAAATTCAAGAGACAAATGGAAAAATCTTGAACTTCTTGATAAAATTTGTGAGAATTTTATCACCAGCATCAGGCCTGTCTTACGTCCAATTGATAAACTTTTCCATACCATTTTAAATAGACTAAACAATAGGTCAAGGATAAAATATCGAAATCTAGATAGCCTAATAAAGAGGCTTAAAATGATACAAGGAATTTGGTCAAGTTTTCGATTAATTGTTGAAGAACAGACGCCGACTATTAATCGAATGGCCGAGAAATTTGCCGATAGAAAAGAAGTTACACCAGAAGTAGCAACTGTTTTCGAAGCTGCATTAACAATTATAAGTAAAACATACCTGCATAATTCAAAGTTGGTAACAGCTGCGGCTGAAAAATGAAAAAGCTTTTAAAGTAAGTTTTAAAATATTGCCCAATTTAATTAAATTCTAAAATTGTAGTAATTTGATCTTATTCCAAAATTTTGATCAATTTAACAAATTTTTAAATGCTTGGCAGTTTTATTAAATTTTGGAAAATTTGTTTTGATTTCGACACTTTCATCAAGTTTTGAATTTCTATTAATTTGATCAAATACTAAAATATAATTAATTCGATTGTCATTTGAAATTTTGGTGAATTTCTTAAAATTTTAAAATGTTTAGCAATTTTGGAATTGTGGGCAATTTGTTTTAATTTTGAAAATTGGAAAACTGTGCAAGTTTCGAATTTCGTTCGAAACTTGCACATTAAACAAAGTCGCACTCAACGGAGAGCCTTGTTTTACCTCTCTATTAACTCTAAACTACTCTGGCACATATTTACCCACTCTCACCCTCACATTCGTACCATCATACAAACTTCTTATCCTATTACACATCCTTTATGAAGTTCCAGCCTCCCTCAACTTCTTCTAAAGTTTCTTTCTCACGATTCTCTCAAACGCAATCTTCAAGTTAACACATAGTAGGTATAACCTCTTACCTCTGCTTAACTCTAGCTTTATAAAATAATTTATAACTATATTATTAGCAGTACCCCTACCCTTAATAAATCCTGACTGCGTGATTCACAATATCTTTTTTTCTGCTATTTAGTCATCTAATTTCTTATTTAAAATTCTTGCATATATCCTATAAACCCCATTCATCAACGTTATTCCCGTATTACTAATCACATCCTTCATATCTCCCTTCTAATACACTGGAATTATTTCTCCTCTTTTCCAGTTCATAGGCACTCTCTCATCCCCCATCCAAACCCCATTCTTACACCTTGCCAATGCACTCACAACTTTGACATTCAATTCCTCCATAAGTCAACAGGCACCCTATCCGGTCAAGCGGCACTCCCTTCCTCTATATTCCTTAACACCTCCCTCACATCCTGCTTACTTATGCTTGTTCCTCTCTTTTATTTTCTACTATGACTTACTCTGAGCTTTCTGCACATACTAATTTCTCTGCTTCATCAACTAATACCTCTCTGTACTTTGTTTCCCAATCACATGATTACAGGTCAGTCCTCTCCTCTCTGTTCCTCCTGCACGTTATTCTTTCCTTAGAAATCCGCATACCTCATACACCATACCATACCTCCCTCTTACGCTTCCCTCTTTATCAAAACGCTTCCTTCCCTCTTGCAGGCTACCTTAGCCTGCCTATATTCATTCCAAGACCTTTTACCACATCTTACTTCCCTGAGCACTTCCCTAGCCGTTTTTATTTCTCTTTCCCATATTTGTCCGTACACCCTACAAGTCTCTTTATAGCCCTTCGCTTTACTACACTTTCTTATTATCAGACTTCCTTGTATTCTATTAATCATATCATTCATACTTTTCACATCATTCCAGATTATTCCCTCTATCTTTCCTTGTGCTTTACTTTTTTCCTTTTCATTCCACACTTATGTATTTTCTACTTCCTTCAAGTCTTCATATTCATTATCCTCCTCATCTCTTCAATTCACTATTCCACTCTATTTAAATTCCACACTGATTCTAAAGGAAGATGGTCCGACTCGTCCCTGTCACCCACTCTCATACTTCTTATACTATCCCCCGCTCTTTCTTTCATTATCATGTAATATCTCACGGAACCCGCACCGTGCTATCTAAAAGTGAACTTTCCAATTGTGTCCACTTCCACGTACCCGCTCGCAACCATCAAATTTTCCTCGGCTACCCACTCCAAGAAATATATCCCTCAGCACTTACTACCTTATCCTTCGATTTTCTCTCTGTATACTCCCCATCCCACCCTATACTAACATCATTTATCTTCCCAACTCTTACGTTCCAATTACCTATTATAGCACTATTGTCAAACTCATAACTCACTTGGCACAACCCTTCGTTCATCTCCCTCATATAATCATTCCATTCTATATTCACATATAAAACTAAGCACTTTCCCCTCCTAATATTAACCCCTTACCTATCATACCTTCCCCCATAGAGCCATTTATTACCACTTCTTTCATCTCTGCCTTTATCTCATATATCATCCCTCCACTTGATCTTCCTCTCGCATATCTCATTCTCGCTTCTTTCATACGCTATAAATAACCTTCTGGAAGCTTTTCCTTAACCTCATGCCACATATCCCATTCTACCTATGTCTCTCCCAATACTATCACATCAAATTGACTGATGTAGTCCAGAAACCCTTTATAATATAATTTCCTTCTTATTACAACCACATTCCAACTAACACATTTGATTCTATTTTTATTACCTTTATTTATGCCATCACTTAATCTGCTGAATTTCCTTACAGCTCCTTCTTCCCTACTACCAACGTCGTTCCTCTTTCCAACATCTGTTATCCTATTACTTAACCCCTCTGTTTGAGCTTGCCTCTACACTAACCCTGACACCCCGTCTTTCCCCTTCTTTCGCCTTTCAATGACTATTCTTACCCCCCTTTCTTTTCTATATCAACTGTACCCCTAATTACTTTACCATCATTTATACATTTACTACCGTCATTATTCTTTCCCTCCTCCCCTTTTTCTACTTCATTTACATCTTTGTCTTCTTTCTTGCTCTTCTTTCTCCGCTACATCTTTTCTTTTTTAGTTTTCCGCCGACCGACCATTTCGCCTTTTACCATATCCCCATTCCTCACTTCCCATAGCCTTCAGTAACTTCTCTTTCGCCTCATATTCTAAACCCATGCTTTATTTCCTACCCAAACTTTCTTATATGCGACTTTCATTTGTCCATGTCCCCTTCCGCTTTCCCTTACCAGTTTTCCTTTGAACGTCTCTCTCCTTCTAGTTCAAATCATCGTTTACAAATATATCGTTTCTTTTCATCAGCATCTTCCTCCCTATAATTTCCATTTTCTGTTCCCAGGATTTCAATTAGATAAATATTGGCCTTTCATTTTTATTCATGTCTTGCTTGCTTGAACGTCTTAATTCCTCTATTTCTGTGGTATATTTTCATTGTTCTTTCAGAACATTCTATATAATCACCTTGTCATCACTTAGTTACAGTACTCCATTGACCACTATATTAAGCCGCCGTTCCCTGTTTTTAATTTCATCCTCGGCACTCTGTAATCCTCTAATCCTTCCCTCTAAATTTTTCATCTCTTTCTTCCACAATTTCTCCTTCTCCTCCATCCTCCTTCTTCACATATCATTATCTCTCCTTGTCCACAACAGAATTCAACCCATTCAATAGTTCTTTTACTAGCAATAATTACTCACCAAAACCGTATTCTTTTACATCTAACCCGGCATATGTTCTACTTTTTTTGTCACCATCTCCTGTTCTGGTTATCCATTCAATTTCAATATCCAGTTCTTTAGCACTTGCACTGCTGCCTACACTGCTGAAACTCCTTGATCATTTCAATAGATCAGTATTTCCTTCAGTCATGTGAAGTTTTTCTTTCTTGTTATGCCTTTTATTTGTAATAATAACTTATGTTATATCAATTTTAACCAAATAGTATCAGAGCAGATTTGGCAATATTATTTCCTAATATTTATTTCTAACATGCGTCAACATTTCTAAGATATTGTTTCTTACAATTTTTTTCTGGTTTGTGCTTTTTATTTCTACACAATCCACATTGTTTACGCTTATTACGGTAACACCGCAATTTTTTTACTTGAAATTTTTCTTATTTCGGATCTCTACCGGTTTGATGCACACCATTCACCTATCACCATCAATTAATTGCATTTTAATTCACTAATATATTTAAATAAGTTGGAGCGCCCTAACATGTGACTATCATAACCGAAAGTGTTACCACCAGAAATCTTATATAATTTTGAAATACATCAAATTTTAATTGTTAAACTTTTTGGAAATTTTAGCACATTTTGAAATTTGGTCAAATTATTCTGATTTTGAAATTTTGGTCTATTCAAATTTTAAAATTTCGGTCAGTTAGGTCAAATGTTACATTTTATTTTGAAACTATGCTCAAACCATTTTGAAAGGTTTGTCAATTTAAACAAATGTTAAAATATAGTAATCTTATTATAGATATTTTGGATCTTATTACTTTGAAACGTTTGTTAATTTGGTCAAATGTTAAAATTATAATAATTGATCTTCTTTTGAAATTTTGGTCAATTTGATCAAATTTAATTTTGAAATTTATTTAGACCTTATTATCTTTTTTTGAATATTTTGATGTTATTAATTTTGGATTTAATTATTTTGGATTTTATTTTGAAAATTTTGCTCAAATTCATACTATTTTGAAATGTTTGTTAATTTTATCAAATATTAAAATTATAATAACTGAACGTATTTTGAATTTGGGTCAATTTTATCAAATTTCGAAATGTTTGATAGTGGCACGTCTGTGTTTTCAGAGTTGTATACTTAAACACTCTTTACTAAATCCGCGTTACGATCCATGTGGCATCACCCTGTATCTGTAAAGTCGGTAGTTCTGCGGAGCGTTAATGCGCGCATATTGGAGTTAGTTCGTTTCTTGGTGCGTATTGGTGTGCCAAGGCGGAACTACTGGCTCTAGATAATTTGATCAAAAATTAAAATATATGTATTTTGATCTTACTTTGACATTTTGGTCAATTGTGATACAATTGACCAAAATATATCACGAATACAATTGACCAAATGTATAACGAATTATATCCTAGGCTATAAATGTATCACGAATAGCCTAGGGGCCCACGAATTATTTAATCCGGCACTGGGCAAAAGAATTTTGTGACGAGTATCATATGTGTGATTACGCTCATTATTTAGTGTGAACAGATATGAATTACTAAAATCTAAACTTTTTGCTGTCTACATATACAATCCGTAGAAGGTAAATAATTTTTGCCCTATAACGATTGTTTTACAATTGTCCCTCCAGTATGGTTGGAAGTATAACAAACATTTGAAATATCTCAGGAACGATAAAAGATAGTCTCGGGAACGACTATATTGTATAGGCTACTAAAGGCCCTTCAATTTTATTTGAAAAATTTTACTAAAATCAGAAATTAACATATATACCTAGTGTTAATTCCTTGCAAATTTTAGGGTCCATTTCCTCAAAAAGATTCGCTTTTTTTTTAATTTCTTGTATCGAAAGATTCTTTAATATGTAAGGAATTAACTGAGTATAAAAAACTCGCATGTCATAGCGTCGCAGTAATTTGACCTTGAAAAATGGGTACAATCCTAAATATCTCGGTTACAATGAAAGTTGAGTAACGTATGTAAGACTAAGGGACATCAATTTTTCTTCTATGAGCAACTGAACATACGTAACCGATTTTGAGTAATAAAAAAACCTTCAAAAACTATTTAGTAACATCCTGTATGTTTACATATATGTTGGTAGCCCTTTTAATTCTATTTAAAATGATACCCCAGATGATAGGTCGAACTCTTATCGTTTCAAAGATATGATCCTTAATAACTTAAAATTTAGAAACTTGTTGCCATGGTAACCGACAGTCAACAAACATATTATATACGTGTAAGACATACGTAATAGGTTATATATGCAAAGTTACAGGAAAAATTATTTTACCTTGTATGAGACATGTAAACTGCTTTTGCAAATGATTAAATGTTGTTTTCAGTGGCGGGTGCAAATTATAATTTTGGGAGGGGTTCAAAATGATTCTTTTATTGAGAAATTCAATTTTAAAATTAGAAGACACAAATTTCGACAGAATTGTATTATGCGTCGAATGAAAGTGCCATCCCTGCAAGTCGTGTAGAATGCGACGTTGCTACAATTAAAATTTTTATAAACTTTTTCATATATTTCAGGAACTATAAAAGATAGGACATTTGAATAAATTTTATTATATAGGTTACCGAAAGCTCGTTCAATTTTGTTTGAAACAGTTTTTTCTAAAGTAACCATTTAGCATATTTACAGGTGTTTTTCGTTTTCTAAACTGTGCAATCCATTTTCTTGAGACCGACTATTGTACTACATTAAATATATCGGTTCCTTTGGAAGTTGCGAAAATTAAATTTGGGGAATAAGTGTAAGACCTAGGGATCTCAATTCTATAGAAGAGGGACACGACGAAAAAATGGCGCAAAAGCGGTAGTGGGGAAAAATTAAGCCGAAAACGGCAGCTCACCGCGCCAAAGCGCACAAATTCATAAGACCAAGGCAGTCTACTCAGCTACTCATTTAGATACAGACAGCTACTCATTTAGATATTAGCCGAAAAGAGAGCCCAGAGGGGTCGTAGATCATGACAAGCCGGACAGCATTGCTTTCCGCGCCGTAGTCAAATACGGGGAAAAAGTTAGTCAAGTGGCCTAGGCCACGGCAAAGCGGTCAGTTAAGCTGTGCGGCTCCTAGGCAAATATGGGGACCGGAGGATTCATAGGTAGGCGATTTATTGAATAGACTAATGTTGTTTAGTTTACTCTAAATATAATTGTGCTAATTGAATTTAATAGACGAATTAAAAATGACAGTCGAAATTAAAGGTTCTTTTGTATCATGCAAGATGTAACAAAACTAGGACTTCCAGTATATGAAAGTTGGGGTGCCGATCATGTTCACGAATTTTTGGAATATCGTTAGTACAAAATTATTTGTCTATTTTCAATAATTGAAAATTGATTTTTTAATATTTTCGCTTTTTGTAATATCCCTAATACGAGATATAACCGATTTGAACAGAACACATGTTGTGTTGTCTGAATTAACACTGAGATCGCTGTTTTCGGACTAAGTTTTCATCGTCTTAAAAAAGATTTAATAATTCAGCATGTTAAAAAGCATGTCTAGGGAACTATCAATAATAAGAGAGTTAGTGCCATTTGCTTACGAGAAACCTTGTGTACTAGGAGAGATTAGTTTTATTTACTTTTCTAGACCAGTAATATAGATTAGAAAGAGAATTCTTCTGATAACAGAACTGATTTACACCATTGTTTATTTCAACCTTTCTAGAATTTATTTAATGCTTATAACAATATGTTGCCCTTTCTCAAAAGTTGAACAATCTGGCTCCTGTTGAACAGGTACGAGGTTAACCTTTTTCCAGAGGCCGGTTATTGTCTGTGAGTTAGCCTTTTCAACAGCAAAGCATCACTTATGCAATCAAATGCTTTAAACAGATAGATTCAAAGATTTACAGTATCAGTTCCGCGTCCAAGACACAGAGCACTGCCTCACTAAGTTTAATAAGAGCAATATTTGTGGAGCGTTCTTTCCGAAAGCCGTGCTGAGATGATAAACATAATTATTCTTATTAATAAAATATTCGCCACCCCATTTTTCATGTACTGGACGTCATATGTTTTATTGTATTTTGCATAAAACAAAGATTGACACACAGAGATCAATCAACACACTTGTTGTTTAGGGTAATAATCGATTAGCAAAGACCCCCATAGTTGTGACAAAAGCGTAGTTAGCATGCTATTGGATTTAATATTTTGCTACCTGTAGTAATCTTTTAGGATGGAATCATTAAAATGGTAAATATTACCTGATTTCAAACATTTATTTAAATAATTGAAGTATTTATGTGATTGTTTGGTTTTTAATTGATATTGGATTTTTAATTGAGATTGAGATTGGGATTGGTTTTTAATTGAGTTGGAGACTCCAAATAATTATAATACATTCGGGCTCAAAATTCGCCCATATTAAAGTCATATACAAGAATAATCTTAGGAATATGACTATCTAATATATAAAATTGTTGTAGACAGGTGACCAAAAAATTATTTAATAAATGAAACTAACTTTTCATTCCGAATGTTTTCGATATTTAAATATCATCTTCAGGTGAATAATTACAAATGAACATTATTAAAAACACGTGTCCTACAAATT
>WYDF02012925.1:0-13554 GCA_009867245.2 Adranes taylori
ATAAATAAATCAGTGCTATGAATTCAGATAGGTCTCTGTTTACGCGTGTTCGATTTAAGCGATTTTACAATAACCCGAATATTTTATTAAGCGATTTTTTTAGGTTCCGTCGAATTTAAACCACAACAGTTTTTGAACGCGTCCTAATTTTATTTAGAAATAAATGTCAAAGGTTTGTGATCAAAATGCATTTAAATGTGAGTTAGTACAATTATTCCAAATTTGTCGCAAAAGCATTGTTTTTAGATGTCTTCTTTAGGAAGGCGTCAACGTCTTTATAAACCGGAATTTTTAATTGGTGACCATAAAAACAAACTGACGTAAAATACCTAGCTGGCGTCATTAAATTAATAAAACCGAATAACAATACATTCTAGAAGATTTTGAGTAAAACCTCTTTAACAATTCGCTATTGTTCAATCAAACTGAACAGTGAAAATACATAAAATATTTTTTTAAAGAGCCCTCGTATAATTAAGATTTAATATTTACTGGAAAATATTTACTAGTTTTATTTACTAGAAATTATGCATAGAAAAAATGTTTGATAGTTAGTTGTTTTGTATGAATAGGATCGCAAAATTCCATTTCAAAATATTATGGAAATAAATTATTCAATCTGGGTCACGTTTAAATTACAAAACATATCTGTTTTATTATATGTATGTAGCTTGATATTTTACTAATTAACTAGGTAAAAACTTACTGAACTATATTTTGGTTTGTTTACGTTTTACGTACGTTTTATTACGTCAATGTAATTAATATTAAAATATATTTGGGACATGATCCAAATAAGAATCCAAATAAGAAAATTTCTCTCACAGCGGACACAACTGAAGTAGATACAAAGGTTTACGACAGTTGTCCATGGTCCTTCGAACCGGATATGATCCAGCGATCTTTGGATTTTCTCTGTTAATAATCAACGGATTTACAGAGAAGGGTTTTCTCAATATTTACTTTTGGTCGTTCTCAGACATATCAACACTGCTATCAATAGACAACTGTTTAGGTACAACTGTTTAGGTAATTTGTAACTTTTATTTAATTTAATTAACAAATAGTTATTACAATTATTTTAAACACTGGTGTACATTTAATTTGGATATGCTCATACGCACATATCTTTTTTTTTTATGAAGTATTACTATCAACGTCACATACGTTTCTCTGTATAAATATCCTGGCTAGCCCCTAGAACTGCCTACAGGCCCATACCTGTACGCCACATTTTTTTTCGATTTCAATTGAGAAGCTTGGTCTTCAAAGGTAGTCATATTATTAGTGTTCTGGACTCTCATAAATTAAAATAGTTGTTTTATTTGTCTTAATACATTTGATTTTATTATTTGCGTATGCATTCTTTGGCGTCGCACTGGGAACTGGAAAACTATAGTATGTAGTGAAATGCAATTATTTTCATAATAATGCACTATTGCTATACTGCACTAAAAAATTTATTTTACATTTATTAAATCATATCTTTACAACAATATAATATTGTAATATATTTAAACAAGTAATAATATATGAGAAAATAAAAAATAACTAAATAATTTTTTTTTAGAAACACGAGAACAAAATATTACAGTAATAGAACTCTATGAGTTATAAGAGCGCAGGAATATACTGACCCGAACACCGAAATGCAGAATGTTCTGCCGTTCAAGTAAATGAGGACTATGAGTCTACAGAATATATAAATCTTCCTCTCTTCTAAGTAAGATTATATGCAAAATACAAAAAAAATCTCAGAAATTTGGGAATCCCCTTTATCTTAATTCACTTCTGTATAATGTTCAATGATCAAGGTTTTAAGAAGTTCAAACACGAATAACATTGATGTTTAACCAATAAGTTATGGTACCCTACTTGATTTAAAGACTAAAGATTCAATCTTAATAAAGCGAGTGCGGCGCATGAATGAATTAAACACAATTCCAATAAAACACATCAAGATTTTAAAATACTCTATTAATAAGCAAGTAATTTATTTTTCATAGTGGGTTCATGAATTTTGCCAAATAATAAAACACATACTGATTAAGAATTATTTAAATTACATAAATGTTTATACGAATATACTATAATTTTCTACCAAGTCGAAAATAATAAAATAACGGCCAAGCATCATTTAATTAATAATTATAATTTGAGAATAATTAATAAAGAATTGGTTGACCGACAACATAAGAAAATATAATACGGTAGTGATTAATTAAACTTGCATACAGATTTATACGCCATCTGTAAACTTTATTTTCAATACTGTAGGTAAATATAAAAAGTAGTGAGCAACATTTAAATAAAAGTTAATTAATTGTTAACTTATTGAGAAATTTAAATTAGATTAGAATAATATTATTTACTCAGAACAAAATTTAAAGAACTTTAGGTGTTTGAGTCTCTTAATCAAAATTATAATAGAATAAAGCTCTACTCACATCTGTACTTCAGTCATAATTCTCACAATAATGAACGACAATAAAGTAAAACAAAAATACGCGTGAGTAGAAAATAAACTTAAGCCTGGGCTCGATCAAAATCTAAAAACTGAATATATTTGCTTTTATATTTTTCAGGTCGAGAGTGTTGCCACTTTTTAAGCTGATGTTTATTGCATCTCACTTCTGCTTATTAAAAAACCTATCACTCAAATTATTTTCTCCATTCTCTCTCTCTCTCTCTCAACTTTTCGTCACGGCAAGTACTTCCTCTCGTTCGTCTACATTTCTGTTTCGTGTGTGAATCGTAGTTTTTAGTGTATTCCGATTATATTGTCACGTTGTGTTTCGGGGGGATGATCTTGCTTCCAACGTGATGATGACAAAAGAGAATCCTTTTAATGGGGTATGCAGCGATTCTCTCCTACCAGTCAATAAGATTCACGAGAATCTTATTAAGTTCTCGTACAATAACATCAAAATGCTATTCACTTTAATACCCACTTTAATTTACTTACTTAGAAACGACGTTATTTTCCCCAGTTCCCCTACACTGTTTAGAATATAATTGACTTAGTAATTGTTAACGTGATGCGTACTTTTCAGATTTAATCATAAATTTATCTAGATAGTTAACGGTAATCATCTAGATAGGTAAAGCACAACCCTTAACAAATGGCGTTCATGAATCATCAAATTTAATCCTACACTTACAGGTTTTGTCGTTCCTACCATCAGAAACTTATTTTAGAATTACCTACCGTTACCTCATTAATTCATTTATACTAAATAGATTTGTGGTATAATTTTATTTAATTTACTTTATGTAAAGAATTTAAACTTGAAAGCATTAATTATTTATTTTCAAATACCGTACTCTACAGGCAGTTAGATATGCCTCATATCTAACTCCTGATGCTTAATTAACAGTTTAATTTATTGATGATTTGACTTGGAATCAAATATAATTCAATTTATTTCATGATTTTATTTTTAACTTATTTCATTTAACCAATTTAATTTATTTCTTTGCCGCGCCAACGACATGGCATAATTGGCGTGACTTTGGCATGACTTTGGCGTGACTTTGGCTTGCTTTTGGCGTGACTTTGGCGTGACTTTGGCTTGACTTTGGCGTGACTTTGGCGTGACTTTGGCGTGACTTTGGCGTGACTTTGGCGTGACTTTGACTTGACTTTGGCGTACTTTAGCGTGACTTTAGCGTGACTTTGGCGTGACTTTGGCGTGATTTGGCGCGGCTTTGGCGCGGCTTTGGCACGGCTTTAGCGCGGCTTTGGCGTGGCTTTGGCGCGGTTGCGGCGCGGCTGTGGCGTGGCTTTGGCGCGACTTTGGCGCGGCTTTGGCGAGGCTTTGGTGCGGCTTTGGTACGGTCTGGCGCGGCTTTGGTACGGATCTGATGCGGCTTTGGCGCGGCTTTGGCGCGGCTTTGGCGCGGCTTTGGCGAGGCTTTGGCGCGGCTTTGGCGCGGCTTTGGCGCGGCTTTGGTGCGGCTTTACCGCGGTCAGCGACATGGTCTAAATGCCGCAGCTTTGCTGCGGTCAGCGAAATGATCTAATTAGCGCGGCCAGCGACATGGCCTAATTGCCGCCACTAACGACATCGTCTGTTCGCCGCAGCTCACCGCGGCTGGCTCTGCCATTGCCTGCGGCCGCGTGCTGCGTCACCATCTAGTAGCGAGCTACAAAAAAGCGGATAGCATAACTATATTTATTCTTCGTACTCAAATACCTATGTGAATAAATTTTCATGGCGATCGGTTGAACTGTGTAGAAGTTGATGCGCTGCAGCGCCATCTAGTGGTGAGTTACAACAATGTGCATGGCATAAAAATATTCTTCGTACTCAAATACCTATCTATATAAGTTTTCATGGCGATCGCGTGAACGGTGTAGAAGTTGATGTACTGAAGCGCCATCTAGTGGCCAGTTACAACAATATGGATAGCATAAAAACTTTCTCGGTCAAATGGTGTCGAAGTTTATTAATCTAGGAGACAAGAAAATAGGAGAAAGAAAAAAGGAAATAGTGGAGATGTTGAGAGTAAAGATAAGAGCAGAAGGGAAGTTGCAGAAATTAAAGAAATAGGGGGTTTTAGAGTATTATGTTGGAATGGTGCCGGGTTAAATAGTAAATTGGGAATGGAAGATTTTAGGCAGTATATAGGTGCACTTGATATTATTGGTCTAATGGTCTTATTGGTTGATGGGTGCGAGAAGATGGAGAACGTTATGCCAAATGGTTTTAAATGGAAAATACAGTGGGCAACGAGAGAACTTGAAAGAGATAGGACAACGAGAGAGTTTATAACGGATGTGAGGTGTGGAATTAATGAGAAAAAAGTAGGGGGTTGGGATTGGGAGAGTGTAAATGGAAGGATGATTGAGGTAGGATGAAAGAGGATACAGAGGATAATGGAAACAGGATGGTAGATGTGAACAAAGACTGGGGATGTGAAACGGACAAAGAATGGGAAGAAATTGAATGGGGAGTAGAGGAAAGGAAAGGGCAGAGTATGTATGGAATATGAAAAAAAAGAAAGAGTTCATTGTGAACTGAAATGAAGTGAATTGGGAAGGAATAAATAGTATAAAAGAGGAGCCAGAAGAAGTACGGGGGTTGCTTGAGAAGAATATTAAGAAGGGTTAGGGAGACATTAAGGAAAGTAAGATGAGGAGAGGCTGATTGGGAAGTATCTGATAATGCTACACTGGAGTGGCGAATAGAGGAAGAAAAGGAAAAGGAAAAAGGACAGAGAATTGAAGAGGAAGAGATAAGTAAAATTCAGTGCGAAAGGGAGGTATGGAGGTTTATGAGAAAAACGCGAATAGTTGGAGGAAATAGATTAAGGTGCTGTTCAAGTATGAGAGAATTGGAAAGAAAATGTAGAAAAGAAGGTTTGTGGAGAAAAATGGGGGGATGGGTATGTAAGTTACCCATCCCCTGGAGGAAATAGGGATAGGGAGGATGGAGTAGTGTAATGTTGAAGAAATACGTGTGGAAGAGGCAAACAGAGATAGGGAAAATGAGATAGGGTGGATCTGTAGGACCGGATAGAATGTCTGCAGATGTATGGGAATGTTTGCTTGTGAGGGGAATAAGGGTTTGAGATGCGCAGATGTGTAAAGCAGAGATGGTCACTTAGTACTCGTCTGTTCAATATTTATTTAGAGGATGTTTTAATGAGAGGGCAAGCGTGTGGAATTAAGGTTGGTAGGACCAAATTGTTCTCTCTCTCTCTTAATCAGACGATATTGTGTGTATGTCTAATCGAAGAGACGAGATGAATGAAATGATTGAAAATGTGAAGAGGTATATGGATGGTAGTGGTCTAGAGGTGAATTTGGAAAACCCAAAATAATGGTATGCAAGAAGGGAGGGAGAGAAAGTAGAAGTCATGACTTTAGTGTAGGGCGGGGCAACGAATTCAGTGGCTTGGCGAATACAATTGGCGTGCGGGACACGATACCTTTTTGGCGCCCGGGGCACGAAACTTTTTTCATTTCGGGGGTGGGGGCTTCAGGGAGTGGGTTTGCTTTCCCTGTAAAAAATAATTCAAAAAATAATCTTTAAAATAACAATTCAGAGAATTTTACTACAGATATGTAACAAAATACGTAAATATAAATATATAATATTGTTATATAATACGTAGACATTTTAAAGAAGTTTAAGTGTTTACTCAAAATTTAGAAAAAACTTAATTTATTTCGGTTTTTTTCGGGACCAAAGCTTTAAATTCTTGACAAGAAACTAGTAACAATCGGGACAAAGGCTCAAAATTCGGGACTTTCCCGAAAAATTCGTCACGTCTGGTGACAATTACAGTGACCTTATAATATAAAAAATAAAGTGTCCAGAAAGAAGAAATACGTTGTGTATACAGAGATGCTTTATTGATTTGCTGCAAACATTATTTATAATATATTTTAATTTATTATGTTACAACAATTATTTATTTAAAATATATTTCTTAAAGAAAACAGAATTCCCAAAACTCAAATATTATTTTCCAGAAATTGATCGAAATAAAATTGAAATCTGGAAAATCTTTATTTGGCTTGAGGGAAATCTTGGCGCCCCTCTGCGAGTAGCGGCTGGGGCATGATAAACTCTTCTTCAGCCCTCCTTGCTACGCCACTGAACGAATTGAAAGGGAGAGGAGGTATAAATATTTGTGTTTTGTGATATTACGAAAAGGGAAAGTGTAAGGAGCATATGAAAATTTTTACAAAGAAAACTAGGGGAGTTATAGAAAGAATAAGACTGGTGTGGGAAAGAAAATTTGGAGAATCTGTGAAAATGTGGAATAAAATAATATGTGGAATAATAATAAAGAGTATGTGTCAACAGTATTTTGATGTATGGAGAAGTATAGGCGATGGAAGAAAGAGAGATAATAGAGAGAATATAGGTGGGTTGTATTAAAAGAATGTTGGGATTAGGCAGGAATACACCTATCCCAACATTCTTGATATAGTTTTGGAGGAAATGGGAAAGTATAAATGTTGGATTAGCGGAGTGAAAATGATGGTGAATTTTGAGAAGAAGGTAATGAATGATGAAGGATGTTGGTTGGTCAAGGAAGTGTATACGGAAGGATTGGTGAAAGAAGGAAGAGATAAATATGAGAATTAATGGATTAAGAGCAGAATGAAAAAGAATGAGGCAATTGGATGGTCTTTAAGTAGATGGTTTGAGAAGATGAATGGAGGTAAAGAAGTGTTAAATGAAGTTGTAAAAAGGATGATGGATGTGGAAAGGCAAGAGAGAGGAGGAATATTTGATGTTTGTCGGTATAATAGTAAATATAGATGGATCAGTGAAACTACTGGATGAGTGATATTTGTTATCAAGTTTAAGTATGATAGAAAAAAGTATGATGCGAGCTTTTGATGCGGTAATGAAGAGGGGGGATATAAATATTGGATGAATGGAAAGAAAGAATGTGTAAAATATGTGGCAGGGTTGAGGAAAAATGGAGTCATTGGATTGAAGAATGTGAAGGGATAGAATGGAGTGATAATGATAGGAGAGTAGTAGAAAACTTGAAAGTAAGTTTAGGTAAGAAGGGAAGAGGAATAGAAATCATGAAAAGAATTTCGAGAGAGAGAGAGAGTGATAAAATACAGTAAAAGAGAAAAGGACGGGTATGAGAATAGGGGAAAAAGAAAAATAAGATGAATAAATGTTGAGAATGTAAGAAAAGAAGAGAGATGTAGGGGGGAATAAGATGAGAGGAGGTAGTGAGAAAATAAGAATATAGGTAGAGAAAGGGTGAAATGAGGAGGGGGTAGGAATGCGTAGAGTAGTAGGAAGGGAGACGAGGGATGAAAGAATTGAGAGTGGGGTACAGGAATATGGGGAGATGATAATGGGGCCTTCCCTTGTCAATAGAGAAAGAATTAATTTTCATTTAAATATGTTTGATGATGTTAATTTTATATATATTGTAATAGTTATGCCAATAAAGGTTTTTTGATTGACTTAGAAACTTTCAATACACATTAATATATTAGTTAATCAATTATTAATGATTTTAAGCTGAAAATTAAATTAATTAGTGAAGGATTAGAATGATTAAAAACGTAAGTTGCTTTTAATTTCGCTAAAATAAATAAGTAAATTTATATGTACTCACATTGGAATCCCTGACATATTTCACAAAAAATAATCGCGTATTTATCAAAACTCGAAGACTTAAAATCAGAACTGAACGAACGAAAAACGAAAAAACTAAACGCGATTGCAATCCTTTTAGGAAAATTTCCGATTATATGAAAAAATCGATTGTGCTGCCCTCAACGGGATAACTGCTGTACTAAGCTCGCTCCATCTTACTTTTACCAATTGAAATCCCTTTATACTTTGCTCTTTCTTTCCTCCCTCTCTCTCTCTCTCTGTCTCTCTCGCTCTCTCTCTCTCTCTCTCTCTCTCTCTACTTCTCGTGTTCCTCTGACAATATATATATATATATATATATATATATATATATATTACAAGGTTTAAAGGAAATGAATATACCTAATATTATTCTTTTTTCAAGACTATATATTAAAAAGTTTAAACAGTATGTTGTTCTTATATATTTATACATATTTTAGTATATTAAGTATTTTAGTATTTCTCTTTTGACGTTCTAAAGCCTTTTTAACTTGCGTATTTACGTACATCAAATTGTACTCTATTCTATTTGTGGCATTATAATTATGAATAGGTGCTGACTTCCTAATAATAAGTTTTAGGGTTAGGAGATTACTTAACTCTTCCTGCCCAATTCTAGTCTCTGAACGATATCGATATGATATGATATCGAGCGAAATGCTATTGTTCGGAATGTCACAAATATGGATGAGATATGCATTTGTTTAAACACCCAATTAAGACCTTCGTATTACCAACAAGTAAAAAGCATGATTAAAAATAATAATTTACATGATTAAATAAGCATGATTCAAAATAAAGATTATACAAATACATAATTATGATAATTATTCGTTTAAATAAATTTCTAATTACATTTTATTTATAATCAAGTTTTATCTCGTATTACATTTACCAAATGCGCTTAAAAATCGCCTTCTCGACAATAAATTATGATTAACTTGGCTCTAACTGAAATTTTAAATTATATGTATGAAGTACCTTCCTTTAAAAAAGTGTAATTTGGTATGCACTGAGTCATGTTACGAAATATGACCTTAAGCTTTCGTCTCTATATGGTTATTACTTGTTCTATGCCTATATATATTATGCATATACAAGGTATTTTTAATAAGTGATTTTTAATTTAAATTTCATTAATTTGTACTACATAAGCTTGAATATTAATCCTTTTGAGTAGTGGCGCCCATATGATTCATTTTAGAGGGGAGAGGAGGTGAGGGGAGGGGCGGGGGCTCAATTTGAGAACCTAGAAAGTTATAATACATTTTTTTTACTTTACTTTTCAATGAAACTTTTTTAATGAACGGGAGTGGGGTATTTGATATATTTCTTATGTCTTTCTGTGTTCTACGAGGGTAGTTTGACGGAAATTTACATCAAGTAAAAGACCCACTATTTTTGTTTTTTTATCATTTATTTCTCAACATAATCCCATTTAAGGCAATATACTTTTGAAGACGGCATTCTAACTTCTTGTTCATCCCTTCCAGAAAGTTATTTTGCTCGAGCTTTACAAAATAGTGGGAAATTTCGGGCATCAATTCATTGTTTGTTGCGAAACGGTGGTCGATCAATTCGTAGCTAATTGGTTCAATTTTTCCTACATGCTAACCGCTCTGTGAGCGCGTGCGTTGTCATGATGGAAGACAACAGTTGTGCGAGCCAATCCAGGGCATTTTTTCTTCAATTCAGCGTAGAAACGGTCCAGTAATGTTAAGTAGTAAACACCAGTTATGGTTTTACCCTTTGCCAAGTAATCAGTAAGAATAATGCCTTTCACACCCCAGAAAACAGTCGCCATGACCTTACCGACCGAGCGGGTTGTCTTTGTCTTCCTTGAGGGGGGGGGGGGCTTCAGCGCTTTTCTCTACTGCTTTGACTGTTCCTTCATCTACTGCTTTCACTGTTCCTTCATTAGATGGACAACCAACTTATCCATTATATAAAGAAATTATTAATTTCTTTATATTTTCATTAGATATACAATGTAAAAACTGACTATTTCACCTAATGTCATACTGAAAAAGCCTCATTTTGTTTTTAATCTTTTTTATAGTTGAGTGCATAAATCTATGTTTATTATGTGTAACTAATAATAATGGACTGTGCAATATATAAACGAGTTTAAAAAATTCTGTAACTTATCAAGTACTTATCATTTGTAACTTATCATCAGCGAAGTAAACATAAATCCAGTTTTGTGAAAACAATTATTTACAATTTTGTTTCGTTGTTTCAATAGGGTGACAAGTACGTACCCAGTATTGTACGGAGTGCATATGTTACTGATATATATTTAACATTTGAACTAAAGCTATGTATGCACTTGTATCAATAGTGACGTTTCATCAACAGTGACGTATCGACGAAACACGTTAGTGAGTAAACGCAGCACCCATCGCGCTGATAGCCTTTTCATATGGAAATGTTTGTGTATGGTGGCGTGTACACGCTCAGTTGATATGTTTGCAGCCTCCGCTAGCTCACGGATTTTGATTCGACGGTTTGCCATAATCATATTATGGATATTCTTGGTAATTTCTGATGTACTGACGATAATTGAGGGCCCTATGTGGTCATCATTTAAAACACTCGTACCACCACGAACAAATTCAGCTATCCAAAATTTAACTATTGCTAGCGGCTGTGGAGTTTCGCCATAAACAGCGTCCAGTTCGACTTTGATTTCTGAATTATTTTTCCCTTTCTTTTGAAGGAACTTTTAATCACTGAACGATATTCGACTTTTTCTATTTTTCAGAAAACACAAGCTGCTTGCTTGCGACGGCTGTAAAAACCAAGATAATTGTTTTGTTGCTTCAAATTTTGATAGACGTCATGTTTTGGATGGCAGATGTCTAAACCAATATGGCGTTCATTGTCATGTAACGCCATCTATCAAAGGTTAGATTTATGTCAAACCATCCTCGTATCTCTTGATTCATCACGTAATTCAGGGTAACAATATAGTTTGCCATCCCTCTACTCTTGACGAACCCGCTTCGTAAAATTCTTGATAGAATTTCCTTATCCCGATCTTCATCTTCCCCTTACTATTCAAGACCGTATTCGACGGTCTTGACGGCAATTATAAGCCATCCATTATCGTTACTCCCCTATAACTCACTTGCGGAGTACTACCCATCTTATATACCGCTATAATTTCCCCTTTATTCCATTCCTCTGACACTCACTCCTTTCCATATTTTATTCATTCGCCTTACAAACGCATTCATTCCAATTTAGACATTCCCATACATTTACTTGCATCCTTTTTCATCCTCTCTATCTCTCTCTCTTTAACTCATCCACATTTATTTCCTCCACATCACTCCCATCTTCCTCTCTGATGTGTCTTTTTCTTCCTTTATATACCCCCCCTACTATTTTCCATGGCTTAAAGCACTGTGATCGTATATTGTGAGTTTTTCTTTCGACGAATTGACACGAGCCTCTTTTTGAGCGATTGTTAAATTATGTGGGATCCAACGCGGACATTTTAACCAGGAGATGGAAAATCGCATAGACGCCATCGAAGTATACCTATACAGAAGGATATTACCCATTTCATGTATGGCAAAACGGACAAACATCGAAGTCGAATAATTCGAAGTTGTCATAACTCGTATTATTAAATAATCTTATAATGATAAATTGCTATCTTCTTTCTTATGACACGTATTGACTTTAATAAGTTTTTTATAATTTTTTATATATTTCCTATCTCTCAAGTCCCCGTGAAAACTACGGGGGCTTGTCTACTGTTGCATTTACTCTATATTATTTGTCTATACTTATATTACTTATCTATCTCTCATTTTTACTGATGGAGGTGATTTTTGTGACAACTTTCGTCTACGGGTGCATTTACTCTATTGTATTTGTCTATATCTATTTTTTTATACATTTCCTATCTCCTAAGGCCCCGCAAAAACTAGAGGGGCTTCGGCTACTGGTACATTTACTCTTGCACAAAAATCTTCAAGCATCTTCATGACCTCCGTCGTCATGAGAAGACGAATGTTAACGGGACAAATTGAGCTGCTTGCCAGCTTTACGACGCGATTTTCACGCGACAATATGCTATGAAAACGCATTTGAAGAATATCCATGGAGACATGGATCATTGCGACGATGTGGAGTGATGACTAGTTCTGGCGCTGGTTGGTTAAAGCACTTAAAGACACACAATATAATACTGACAAGAAAATGACCAATAGATACTAGGGTGGTGGTGGCGGGCTTTCAGTAAACTCCTCTACACAGCCACGAATAATGTGCCATATATGTTCTATTTCGCGACTTTAGATGCCGCAAAGCTTATAAGGGGCATCTAAAGTCAATCGAACATAATAATAAACAGATGGAAACTATTGCCAATGTGGACACTATCTTGACATGATCTCTACGGAATGTATAGGAAACCCGATCTAACCGAAGAAATAGAATCGCTGGCGCTTGAACTCAAATCGTTCAACGCTCGAAATGTAGTCATCACCCAGGCCAGCGATCTAGATTCCATTTATAATGAATTCGTCGCAAAGATGTTGAAAAGAGCAGACGAATTCTAGGAACGGGGCAGCGGCTGAATTTTAGTTGCTGTAAAATTTCTCACTTTGATGGATAAATCTTTAGAGTTGGTGAAAACTATTTGAAATTTGTGCAAAATTACTCGACTACATTTTTAAATTTTTTTATAAAAATTATTAAAATCTGAAGTTTCCAAAAAGTTTTTTAATGGTTTTGGAAACCGTAAAATTTTGAATATTTGGAAAAAAAAATTTTTGTAAAAATCTCAAATTTCAAAATTTGTAAAAATTTGGAAAATTTTAAAATCGAGCAATCGTTAAATGAAAATTGTGGGGAAAATAATATTTTTTCAAATTTTGAAATTTGAAAAATATTTTATAATTGATTTGGGCAAACAATTACTCGACTTTTTACATTTGAAAACATTTTATAAAAATTTTTAAAATCTGTAATTAAAAAAAAATTTTTTACTTCAAAATTTTGAATATGTAGAAAAAATTTTTTGTGTAAAATTTTAAAAAATTTCGAAAATTTTAAAACAAGTCGTTAAAACTTTTTAGATTTTTGATAAATATTTTTCCTAATTTTAAAATTTGAAAAATATATTATAATTGATTTTGGCAAAATGACTCGATTTTATACACTTTAAAATTTTTTTATAAAAATGTTCTAAAAAATTCTAAAACATTTATCTAAAAATTCTAAAAAAATTTTTAATGGTTTTGGGCAAAACTGTAAAATATTGAGTATTTGGAAAAATAAAATTTTGTAAAAATCTCAAATTAAAAATTTTTAAAAATTTCGAAAATTAAAAAAGAATTTTAAATCGAAAATGTCGTTAAATGAAAGTTGTGGTTTTTTTTTCATTTTTGATAAATATTTTTTCTAATTT
>WYDF02012936.1:0-13553 GCA_009867245.2 Adranes taylori
ATGACACAAACATATTAATCAAAGAGAAAGAAGGAAATCTGGTCAGCGTTGCAAGTGCATTGTTTGAAAGCGTTGATAATTGGTTAAATCAAAACAAATTGCTGATGAATAGAACGGAAACCACTTGTGTGCAGTTTAAGACACAAAGAGGTAAGGAACTAAACAACGATATACTATCCGAAACTAACCTAAGCGAATTGTCGGGTAGCACCAAATTCTTAGGCCTGTACATTGACAATGTACTGTCCTGGAATTTGCATACCCAAAAACATGCACGAAAAATAAACACAAACACGTATTTACTTCGACGACTTAAAGATACCGTAAGCCGAAACACATTTGCTAATAGTTTATCATGCATGCGTAGAATCTATACTTAAGTATGGCATCATATTCTGGGGTAGCACATCAAATTCGAATAGCATTTTCACTGCACAAAATAAGTCCATAAGAATGATAAACAATTTAAAATTTTGTGACTAAGTGGGTTATTCATTTATGAATGCTTATTATATAATTTTAAAAATAAAAATCTCTTTCGTGGAAATGTTTATAATAAACACAGTTACGAAACACGAAATAAAGACATATATCTATACCCGAAATTCAATTTAACAACTACCCAGGCCATTTAACAACTAGAAAGGTCCTTATTATATAATATTAAAACTATATAATGCATTAGCATCGTGCTATAAAAATATAAACAATGGAAACTATTTCAAAAGAGAGATTAAAAAAATCTTAATTGACATAGAACCATATACTATTGGTTCTCATACAATTCTTCGAAAAAATTAAATGCCTAAAAATTAAGTGACTAAATTAAATGATAAACTAAAACTCTATATTTTGTACCATAATATTTATTCCTTTTATGACCTTTTTTATATTCTATATGATTTATTGTAAATTTAATGATCGATTGTACTTTTTATGAAATATACGTATCTATCTTTTCAAACATTGAAGCAAAAAATGAAAAAGAAAATATAGGATTTAAAAGACAAAAATTATTTAGAATTTAAAGTAAATAAACAAATTTATACGTAGAAGCACCAATAATGTAAAGCAGCGTTTCACTTATCCGACCTTCGCTTTTCATACATTCAGTCGTATCCCACTTCTCCCGCAAAAGAAAAAATAAACAGACGAGAAAATGCGCCACTTGTTAGCAAGAGTCTAGTTTTTGTCGTCATTGAGTGTACCTCTACCACAGAGGTTGCGCGACAGACGGTACACACTACAATTCCTCTAACCTCTAACTATTCCTCTAACCTATAAGTGTCATTCTCCCATAACCTCACTTTGCTCTGTCATAGCTCAGTGTAGTGTAAATCGGTCTACTAACTGCGTGATTCCTGTTTTGTGGAGTTGTTATTGTATTTTATTGAGTACAGTAGCTGTTACTGTCGTGCGTTGAGTAGTGGTTGGTGTTGTTTTGGCGTTATTGTTTTTATTACTGTACGTTACGTATTGTATTGATTATTACGCTATTATGGCAACGAAAAGAAAGAAGGTTGTTGTATCGATGCAAAAAACTTGAGGTAATCAAAAGGCTCGACAAAGAAGAGACAATGCAGAAGGGTGCTGATGATAATTGACGTCGGACGGGTAACAGTAGGATATTGGAAACAGAAACGATTTGAAATAGAAAAATAATGTTCTTCAAGATTCACTGAAAGTGCATTAAAGGAGAGAAAAACAATTCAAAAGTGTGAATATGAACATGCAAGTGAGGCTTTGTACTTATGGTTTACCCAGTTCAGAGACAAAGGTGTGCCTATTTCGGGACCTATCCTGCAGGAAAAACGCGTTGAATTTTCGAAATGATTTTAATGAAGGTAATGCAGAATTCACGGCAAGTGTTGGGTGGCTCGACAGGTGGAAAAAAATGTAACGGAATTCGCCAGTAATATTGGCAGTTTGTGGGGAGAAACTGCCCTTAAATGTTGAAGATAGGAATGAATTTCGTAAAAAATTTCATCTCTATTGAAAATGAAAGCCTTACAGGAGATCAAATTTTCAACTGTGATGAGACAGGGCTTAACAAGTTGTTGCCAAGAGAGAACTTTGGAACCAGAACAGAAAAATCAGCCCCTGGCTACAAACGTAGCAAAGAAAGGGTAACATTCTTGCTTGCAGCGTACCATAAAATGGATCTTGTAATGATCGGGAAAGCAAAAAATCCACGAACATTCAAAAGAATTGCAAGTCTTCCATTAAAGTAGTACAATAAAAAAAGTGCAATGAGCAGCGAAATGTCCAAAGAATGGTTTTTTAAAGAATTTGTTGTTTCCACAGAAAAATATTTGAAAATAAATCTTCCAAGAAAAGCCGCATTATTGTTAGGCACCCGAGTGCATATGAGCTTCAAGGTAGCGACATCAAGGCGATTTTCTACCACGTTCAAAAATGAACGGCCATTTGCCAACCAATGGACCAGGGTGTTTGGAGACACTTAAAAAGAAATTACCGAAGGAAGCTACAATCGACATTGTTAGAACAAGCGACAAAAGAGGAAATGAAAGAAATCAAATATGAGGAGATTCATTATTTGTGAGGAATCTCGTTTGTAAGGAGTTTATTATTATCTAAATTATTATTGTTATTTTTATCTGAATTTATTTTAATTTGCATTTTTAGTTGTAAGTTTGCGTTAATGTTTTTTTTTTGTATTTTTACGGTAACACTCACAAAAACACAATAAATTTTATATCTTTATTTTCAAAACTTGTATATCATCCAGAAAATTTACTTTAGTATAAATTTTATTACATGTATGTAGTAAATAAAAAGTGTTCAACGAAAATAGATAATAAATATTTAAAATACCTATATAAATATTTTATATAAAACGTGTAAGTATTTACGTAATAAATATATAATATTTACAATAATAATGGTAATTTGGATAACAAATACTAAGATGGTGGGCAAGTTGATGTAATCTAAATTGAAAGCCGTTAACGTAAAGGATGTAGCGTATTAGGTTGCAAGGGCCTGGGCTGACGTAAATGCTTCAACAATTGCTAAATCATAAATATGTTCTTAGGACAAAATGCAATTAAAGATGAGGAGGATCAACAAATTACTGAAGAAAGCTTTCTTCCTTTAGTACAACGCATCCCTGGATGTGAGGAAGCGACGGTAGAAGAAGTTGAATGTTGGTTAAAGGAAGACAATGAGTACGCTATAACAAACGAAGAAATTGTTGCTCTCGTAAAAAACGATGGCAACGACATTGACGATGGAGAACCTGCTGTCAATTTTCCAAAAGTATCCCGTGAAGATGCAGTAAAGGCCCTAGAAATCTCCATGGTATACGTTGAGCACCAAGAAGCTAGGGTGATCGATATAATGAAGCTCCAAAGATAGCGGGACTTGGCAGCAAGAAAACGGCAATCATCGTCGAAACAGACAAAGAACACATTTTTTACATCTTCATAAAGTATGTACATGCAGAACTTTTAATCAGCAAAATCTTCAGCAAAGTCGTTATAACCCTTTACATCAGCAACTTAAGCATTAAAAGGTTGTAACACTTAACTTCGTTTTTCTTTTACCCGGTTTTTAACCTTTCCCTATTATCCGACATTTTCGCTTATCCGACGCCATGGCGGCCCGTTTATGCCGGATAAGCGAGAGTCTACAGTAATAACATCAAATTATTGCGTTAGTAATAGTCACAAGACAGTTGTTATCAATAAATTTAATAAGCAAACACAATGGCATTAAACTCTTATAGGTTTTTGTCTGAGCAGTTTAGGAGTTTAAAGCCACTGTGTTTGCAAATAAACTAAAAAGATACATCTAAATTAATAAATTCAAAACTCACCTTTGGTGGATTTATTAATATATTATGGAAATCCTTAAGTCTAACTAAAATAGCCTTTGCGGTGTTTTCAATAACTATGATTATTTGCTCGTTATTGCATATGCTGCCATCTTCCATATTGTTCATAGTTGGATAACTAACTAAATCAACTTTTGGAATGCTGAAACTAATTTATAATTATTCCCATTTTATTATAACAGTGATAATTGTAATATTAAATTACCTAAATTTAATATCATCTAATAGGGCTAAAAGCACTTGAATACCACCAGTAATTGAACTCTCTGATATATCTTTATTCAAAATATGATCCAAAAGAAGATTTAAAGTTTCAGTTCTAAAAGTTATAAACAAACTTAATTAGTCATTTGGATATCGAATTATAATTCAAAATGGTAAATTCGAATATGAAATCGTAATTAAACTCACTACGGGTTTTACAAAAATACTTGTATACACTGTAAGACTTATGTTACTATGGCCAATTAATGTAGATTTTTTATCAAATTAAGAAAGGTTACGGGATACTCTGCACTAGGCCGTGTAATAGTTGGTGATAGTGTGTAATAGTTGGTCGTGTAAAATTGTCATCCATGCTCCTTCAGTATCCACAAGTCCTCCTTCAATAACATATCATAACACAGAACTATTTAGCACAAACACAATCGCAAAGTTCGTCAAAATAGGTTTACTTTTAACTAAAGTATTATTATCAGAAATAGAACGGGGTAAAGCATGTGAATCAAATATAACTAGTTTTAACATGACACACATTTCCTGCGTTCAACACAATTAATAAAACAATTAATCAAAGAGGAAAGTGAAATCTGAAAAAATTACTATGTACAATTTAAAAAAATGTACCTTCATCGAAGAGATTGATTAGAAATTATAACAATAACAATGATTTATTAGTCCCACTATGTATTTACAATGCACTAACAACCAGTAGATCATTTATTGGACAAGTCACAGAAATTACGTTGTATATTTTACATATCTTGAATATTTTACAAATCTTCATTAGTTCCGTAAGATACTTCCTTGAACAGGCATTTCTTCAATTTCCGTTTGTGTTCATTTATGTCATCTGCCGATTTCAAATTCTCTGGTAATCTGTTGTATAGCTTGATTCCCATATAGTCTGTTCCAGCCTGCGCTATTGTTAACCTTTATCTTTCTAGTCTTAGTTGATCTTTTATTTGTGTATCATGGTTATGAATACTACTGTTCTGTTGGAATTAATTTAAGTTTGCTTTCACGTATTTTAATACATGATATTTATAAAGCACATAAGTAGGAGATATTCTTTCTTTTTGAAATAATCTCTGCAAGTATCTCGTTTGGGAAAATTGTACATTATACCAATAATCTTATTTTGTAGAATGAAAATTCTTTCCATATTTTTATTACTAGTTGCTGCCCATATGATGGTGCCATATCATATAGTTGCTTCAACAAGACAAGACTAATATATTAAATTTAAAATATTGTTTGATACAGTGTTTTTATTCTTCGAAATATATAAGAAACGTTACTGAATTTACTAAATATTTGTTGTAGATGATTATTCCACGTCAACTTATCATCTACATTTGTACCAAGAAAGTGAACATAATTTGTTTGCTTTGCACTCTTTTTATCATGCTTTGACTACATTTAGCTAGATTCCATTGTGTTTGCACCATCGATTTAAATTCTTTAGTCTCTTCGGTAGATTTAATTATTTGATTTTCTGAGTTCTCAGTTAATATAATATTTGTATTATCTGCATATAAAAAGATATTGGATGTCATACTACATGAATTTGGAAAATCATTAATCATTATTAAGAAAAGCAACAATCCCATAATACTAGTCTGTAGAACCTCACAAGAAATATATTTTTCTTCCGATATCTGCCTTTCAATCATTACTCCTTGTGTTTTTTTTCAGTACGATTTTAGCCATTTCTGCTCTCTTCCTGTCACCTCAATGTTTTGTTAGTTAACAAATAATAGAACCTATATTTCGATACCAAATTACAATAATATGTTATACAAAAAACACAAGTGTTGTATAAAAATCAATAGGCGGCGGGATTTAATTTACATTAATTTTCAATCCCAGCCTAGATAAATTAAACTAATAAGAACAAGAAAGATTGCCCATATATTTAAGTAATATTCTGCAATATCCTCCTTTTACGCATAAGACGACAAAAATTAATCACGAGTTTGTTCAGCATTGAATAGTCTATTCTAAATTTATCGTCCACCCCTGTAAAAAAAATAGTTTAGTTCCTTGTATATGTAGCTACATTCTTTTGGGGTACTTTTATAAGCTTAAGCATTTATGGTTAACGAAAGCGTGAGGAAAGAGAAAACTTCAACAAATAAATACATTGATGTCGTTTGTTAGAGCTAAAATATAGAGATCGTGTGCATATTTTAAGCAGGCCTCTCGTTAAAGCCAATAACGCACAAATTCGGGGTAGTTCGCGAACGTGTGTGCAAGAAGGAACTTAGTCTTTATACCCACACCCATTTCCTTAGTCCTATCAGAAGAAGTGGAAGAAGACAGCCCTCAACGTAAAGGTAAGTGACCTTACAATGCTTTGTTTGAATTTTATTATTAATTAAGAAATATTCTGATCGTCTCTTAGCAATGAACCATAAGTCTTCTTCAAACGATGTGTATCCAGATTTCTTAGAGTTCGGTATTACAAACATTCACAGGAGAGTAACAGAAAGATATTTCAAATAAAACAGTTTTATGAACTGGGGGTGAAAGAAGACCTTTGTTACGAATGTTTAAGTTATGAACATCTCTTCTAAAAGAAAGTCTTTCATACAAGTAACAAGAAATTGTACTACAGCAGAGTTTTATCAGAAAACACGCAAAAGAACAAGTACGACGATTTTTCATATTTAATCAATTAAATTCGGCGAATTAAGGACTGGTACTATTTTCGATACTTTTAGCCTATTTAGGTAAATGCCTTCTGTAAACGATCTATTTTGTATTATTCTTAGAGGTTTTGCAATTGCATCTTTTACTAATAATGTTATGTTCCCTGGAACCTCATCAATTCCGAATATTCTTTTAGTGCTGCATTGCTGATAAGTCTCCACTTCTTCCTTAGATACAGATCTTACTCTAGAAACTTGTTCCAGTGAATTACTCAATAGTGACCTTTCTAGTTCGGGTAAATTGTCGAAAACACTTATGTAATAATCGTCAAATTTATTGGCAAATTTTGTTTTATCAGATATCAAATCATTATTTTAATATATTTTACTTGATTTTTTCTCTATTTCTCTTTTGTTTACTCGTTGACAATTATCCACAATTCCCTATTGATATTTGTGCTCTCTTTAATCCTACTAGCATTGTATGTATGATTGACTTGTGCATCCTTTCGAAAAGCTATTTTCAGGTTCTTTTGTGTTATTCTGTATACAAAGCTATGATTTTTTTTACTTTTTTTTTACATTTTTCATTACTTATTGTTCTTCTTTTCAATGGAAAGGATTCATTAAAAGCATTCATAAATATATTGTCAAAATGATCAAAAAGCTGTATCAGTATTTCCCGTTGAATTTATATTATTCCATGTATTAGAGTTTATCTTTTCTACAAAGTCTAATTTTGCTTTACTATTAAAAAAATACTATTAAAATATTATACTTTACTATTAAAATATATAAAATTAAATTAGAATTTACTAATTGGATACAAAAATATGTAAATAAATAAAATCACGATAGGAATGAAAATTAAAGACAACTTACGATTCTAATGTGTTTAATAGTGGATCCGGATGTATTCTTTCCGGATTGTGCGATGCATCACGTGCGGTTACAACAAAATCGCAAATTAATTGAGCAACATTAAAATGAACATTATTATCATATTGAGGATCGAGTAACGACACCAATGACTGAATAAAGTTCTGGCTATCGAGATACTGTAAATAAAGAAATTATGATCTAATTTATGAATCACAAGGAACCGTTTAATATCTATAGTCTATTTGAAAAAGAATGATAGCACAGTTTTTATGGCACAGCAGATAAACCCCAATTAACATCATAAACCAGTGACAGAGAATTAAATGTTTGGCTTTTACCTAAAATACCAATTTATTTCAAAATGACGTATTTTTCAATTTATTCTGATTATATTAAAAAATACAATATAATATATTTTGAATATAGTCTTGCCTCAAATTTTGTCATTTTAGCCAACAAATAATGTCTAACGTACACGCTTGATAGACTTATTTCAATGCTCTTGTTTTGTGTCGTATATATTTCAATTAATTCATCGCCTAATTTTATTTGATAAACAATTTGATTTTGGATTATTTATTTTAATTTGATTTTCAATATTTAATTGCTGTTATATTGTGTGAATATATTATCTCGCTTAACAAACAGTTCCTATGTCTTTTTTGCAAATGATCAAATACAAATTATTTCATATACATATATTCTTATCACTCGATATTATTTCGATATATGAGAAATATTATTATTTTATTTTTACATAAAGATTCGGTTAGGTGTATTCGTCAAGCTTAATTTGATTTCAACTTATATTGGCAGATCAGTGAATATTCAATTTCTTTTGTCAATAACACACTGGGAATAGTACAAGAAGCACAATAGTGATCATTATGAAGCACTTAACTTACTTAGAAACGATTAAAATTTCCAATCGGCAGAAAGTGTAATGCAGATTGTGAATTATTTGAGACAAGGTTTACATTTCTGTCGTTCTAGTCCTCTGAGCGGAACACGCAAAATTGTTAGTTTTTGTACTAGTAGGCGATAAAAAGTGATACTGATTACGTGGACTTGTGCAATAAAAATGGTACTAAGGTCTAATTTTACTCCTTTGAAATTAAAGTGTAATTTAACAGTGCATTTGAAAACTGTAGTGTTAAATGTACATGACGCTCTTGTACATGAACAAGTAACTAGTAGTGTTCGGAGTATAGTTTCTAAGTGTTTAACTATGACCGGAGTTGGAGAAACAACCATTTATAGACTTTTGAAGCAACGGAAGCATGGAAGTATTACAGTACCATCGAAAACGTCAACAGGGATAAAACCCATGCAAATAGACGGTATTGTGAAACAATTGATATGAAGAAAAGTGTATTCATTTTATTTACAGAAAAAGATACCTACTTGGGACAAACTTTTAGTAGACAAATGGAGACGAAACTTTGTCAACCATTAAAAGAGACACATTGTGGAAAATTTTACATCAACTAGAATTCATTTGGGAGAAGCAGGAAGAAAATCTGCGCTCATAGAGAAAGAAGAAATTATTTGTTTGAGGAGGCAATATTTAAGGGAAATTTGAAAAAGGAGAAGACAAAAATATTTTTTATTTGGATTTGGATTAATGAAGGGCATTTTGTAACAAAAGTTTGGCAAGATAAACTCTATATAAATGCTCGTCAGGCGTTTACAAAAGGTTTGTTTACTGGTTTAAGAATTCCAACTGGTAAAGGTCTACGTTTGATTATCACTCATACTGGAGATTTGTTGATCGAGGCTTCAAACTCTACGAAAGATTACCATGAAGAAATGACTTCTGATGTTTTTGAAGAATATTTTAGTCAAATGATAGGTTTATTACCGACCATTCTGTAATAGTTACTGACAATGCCAGTTACCAATCAAGATAAAAGGAACCGTTACCTACTAATAAATGGAAAAAGCAAGAATTCTTAGATTGGTTAATAAGCAATCTGGGCTCAAATGAAGGGTTCTGTCGCGAGAAACAATACAACATTAAAAATTCAAGATGTTCGTCAACTATTATATCACTCAATATTAAAAATTTCATCTAACAATTGGGAAAACGCTATAAAATATGTCATAGCAGAGAAAGAAAAATTCTAGAAACTGATATATGTTAATAGAGGAAACAATAGAACCAATTATTATTTCTGTGGAAAATAAGTAAACTGATGATGATGGTACTTCCTTGTCGGAAGAGACGGCTAATTCAGATTCTAGTGTCTCCGAGCGAAAGGAGTTTGTACTTTTGTGATAAATTTGATGTTATAGCAAAAGTTTTGTTAATTTTTAATTTCATAATGAGGCGTGTTTGGATTTTGTAGTTTTTTAAACATTATTCTGATATTATTTGTAGTGCGTCTGTTTGTACTATTAACGACGCGGTTTGTTTTTAGTGAATAAATAACACGTTTGTGATCATTTTGTTGTTCTCAGCGTCATAAACGGTATAAATGTGTTAACATATAAATAAGTCATGATCAAATCTGATTATAGTAATACATTATACACTGAATAATTGTAAATTTTGTTTCTTCACTATTTTTCGCAATTTACTACTGTGGGCAATTTGTTCAATGGGTAATTTGTGAAAATTGGTACTAATGGTTTTAAAGTTACAAATGTTTAGTTAAAAATGTATTATCGTACCATATAATAGAGGCATCAAAATAGAGAAATTAAACAACAATTGTACCATCAAGTTGGAGGAATAGAAACATGAAATAAAGTGAAATGAGCTAACGTAAGATACAAGAATGCATAGATAAGAGAGAAGTTAAGCATTTGTATAAAGGAAATAAAGGAAAATTTTTGTAAAGGGAAGTGAGAAAGCGAATGTAAGAGGAAAGAAGAAAAGAAAGGTGATACTTGGGACAAACGGAATGTCCCAAGTACTGGAATGTAGTAGGAAAGTCAATAATGATGTAATAGCAAGGGAAAACAGGGAGACTATTATGGACAAGTGTGACGTTTTATGGAGAAGTTGTTAGTAGTAGTGTTAGTTTTGTGTATTTACTATAATGTGCCAGTGTGTATAGTGCTATAATGATATTCTTGATCTACTAAAAGAGTTATAAGTGATGTGATGAATAGGATATAATTATGATAGATGTGTATGATTAGAAAATTAAGAGTATGTTTTTAAACGTGTACTGTTTTTTTTAAGTAGACTATTATTTTTCGTCAAAAATTACTTTGCCAACATCCAAACAGTATACACTGATAAAGACAACCTATCAGCATTGAAATAAATATCAAAGAGGTAAACATCCAGACATATATAAACTCACAAGAGAATATGAATCAGAATACACATGAAACTTACCAGACTGAAATTAATTCAAATGTACGCAAAAACTCTGAAGATACAATTGAACCTTCAAATAGTTATGCAAGTAGGAAGAACAGTGCCAGAAATATCAACCAGTACAGATCCAAGAAAAGCTAAAAATAGGTACACCACTCCTAATGAAGAACATATAACACAGGTAGAAATCAACTCTAAAACAACAGTTAAAGATGCCTTACTGAACGCTAATCAAGTTAATAAAGAAAAGGTGCCATGCAACCAACGTACGACATTGAGTAGCTCAGCCTGTGATTTTTTAGGCAGTTACGGTTTTTATAAACTTGTAGAATTCCGTAGACAAAGTAACTGCATCGACAATGTCTTATATTTATGGTCTTGAGGTCTCTTCAGTGGACCTGGCCAGGTCGGACCACTTTGGTACATTACTTAAAATGCAAATAAGCCCTCAGGAGGACATAATTAAAACCAAAATTATTTGTCCCATTAATTCAGCAGGTAAAATAATATTTTACAACTTACTTGATCTTGTAAATTATAAAAGATAAAAACTAAATTATCCCAGAGTAATAAAATTGAATTGTTCACCCATGAACTTGAAAATATGAGAGGAACTCTGCATGTTATAAAAGACGCTTATCATAAAGCTAAAACTGAAGTACTTAAACTTGAATATAATGACGCTATAAAAAATGCTAAACAAATTGCAAATACTAAATTCATCAAAATTCAACTAATCAAATAAAATCTTTGTGGCATGTAATAAATTCCAAAAGAAGCACATTAAAGAGATGCGATTCTTGCAATATAGACGTCAACGACCTCAATAATCTGTTTGCCAATACCGCAAACCAATGAATGCACAGACTCCCGACAACTAACAAATGCCCTTTGGAATTAATAGATGAGTCATGTAGATTTCCCCCGTTTAATTTCAGGGAGGTATCAGTAAACCAATTTAAGTAAATCTTGTGATATTTACGGACTGGGTGAGGTGTGTAATTAATCAAATCATTAAACCCCTCACCTTGTTAATAAATCAGTGTATACGAGAAGGAATATTTCCAAATATTCTTTAGAAATCAGTAGTCACTCCGATTCATAAAAAGGGACCTCGTGATGATTTGACCAATTATAGACCAATATCCATTGTGCCAACATTGTCAAATATATTTGGAAATATCATGAAACGGCAGTTATACTCTCATTTCGAGAATAACAATTTGCTTTCAAGAGAACAATTTGAATTTAGGCAAGGCTCTGGAACCACTGAGGCATTGTTAAAACTAGTGGAAACTGCACTGGAAATTTTTCACAATAAAGGAGCTTGTGTAGGAATGTTCTTAGATCTAACCAAAACATTCGATTGCGTTTCACATGAGATACTGGTAATCAAACTAATTAAATACAACGTCGAAAGTAAAAGCGACAGGTTGATAAAATCCAATTTATCAAACCGTCAACAGTGTGTTAAGGCGGCGGGAAAGTCTTACAGGAGCGTTGTATAGAGCATGGAATACCCCAGGGCTCCACATTAGAGCCCCTGTTATTCTTAGTGTTCATAAATGGCCTCCCCAGATCTGTTTTTGGCGCAGAATTCATTCTATTTGCTGACACAACGATTCTGACAAAATCAGGTACGCTATCCGAGGCATGTAACAAAAGCAGGGAGGCAATGACCAATGAAGAAAATTGGTTCAACACAAATAAACTAACATTAAGTAGTACGAAATGTACGACATTTATTTTTACCTTAAAACAGGATTTGGCGGAAATTTCAATTGCTAACAGTACTAAATTCCTAGGACTAATTCTAAACGACTCCCTATTATGTTATCTTTCTTCTACGTAACCTTGCAGGTATCGTGCCTGAAGCAACGCTAAAACAGCTTTTTATGCTACATGTTAGTCATCTCAATTATGGTGTATTGCTTTGGGGGCACTCGTCAATTAGACACCGTCTTTTTGGTTTCCAGAGAAAAGCAATAAGAATCGCAAATCTCTGATTTCGTGGTGAATGTAGGCAAACATTTATAGAAATCGGCAATTTTAATATTGCCTTCTCTCTACATCCTAGAATGCCTGTGCCACTTATTCAAGAATTTGAAAAGTTATCCAGAACATGAATATAATTTGAACACTAGATATAAAACAAATATTGCATTAGCAAGCAACAGATAGTTGGACAGTAGAATTAGATCATATACTTCATACTTGCTCATTATTATTATCTATATTAGTAATACTGTTACTATTGAATATTATATCATTTCATTTCTGACTTGTGTAACTTGTGATTAGCACCATTAAAAGATTTGATTAAATATTTCATTTGTGTCATGTGATGATTGTTATTTGTTTATAAATTTATCGAAAAACAATGTGAAACAACAGGAAATCTCATTATTGAACTAAATATGGTCATTCTAAAAAACTTATCAACAATTTTCAAATAGACACAAAAATTATAAACTGATATATACACGATCAAAATTAATGAAATCAGCACGCACAAATTAAAAAAATACAATAGTAAAACTAGATGGTGGACGAAATATCGCATTGAGGAATAATATGATAAGCAGACAAAAAACAAAAATAAGACAATAAC
>WYDF02012947.1:0-13553 GCA_009867245.2 Adranes taylori
AGTTTTTATGGTGATAACATGCATTTTAAAGCAAGTAAATTGCACAATAGAACACATATGGGACTTAAAAGTCACTGGTACACCACTGATTACTCTTGATATCATATACTTAGGCGGTATATACGCAAATTAAACATATTGGGGGTATGAGATGTATGAGATGAAAGATGAGATGAGATGGTGTATGAGATGAAAGATCTTGGTGAACTAAAGTATTTTTTAGGAATTAAAATCGGCAGATTTTCTAAAGGTATGGATCTTACTCAAAATGTATACGTAATTAAAATGCTTGAAGGATTTAATTTGGAAACTCCAAGAACGTTCAAACACCAATAACACTTGGTAAAACAACTGAAAATGAAAGTTGTTGTGACCCAAATGTGCCCTATAAGGGTCACAACAACTTTGCCTAACGTATTTAATGATAAACACAAGGCCCGATATAAGTGCGGCCATAAATAACGTCAGTCGTTTTCAATGAATTCCAACTTAAACTCATTGGAAAGGTCGTAAACGTATTTCAAAATATTTAAAAGGAACTAATGGTTATGGACTGTATTATCCTAAATATAGGAAAACAGATTTAATTGGTTATGCAGATGCTGATTTGGCGGAATCCGAGGACAGAAAATCCACTAGCGGTTATTTGTTTAAAATTTACTAATCAACAATCAGTTGGAAAACAAAAAAACAACCCACTGTTTCATTGTCATCAACGGAGACGGAATATGTTTCATTGGCATGTGCAGTCACCGAAATTATTTATTTAAGAAATCTTCTGTTGGATTTGGGAGTCAATTGCACACCACCAATCAAAATCATCGAAGACAATCAATCATGTATCCAAATTGTAAAAAAAATGGGATCGTAAACGCACGAAACACATTAACGTAAAATACAACTTTATCAAGGATTTATTTCTTAAAGGTGAAGGGAATATTCAGTATATCCCGATAAACGAGCAATCTGCAGATATACTAACAAAAGTCTTGCCTATTACTCACTTTGAGAAAATACGGTCAAAGTTCATGGGAAACGAGAATCTGGAATATCCATAATTAGGGTGACCAACCGTACTCTTTAAAGAGTACATGTACTCTGGTAAGTAAGCTTACGTAGTAATTGCTATATAAAAGTATATGTACTCTTTTTGGCAAGTAACATTACTAATAAAATATGTGTACTATTTTACAGAAATGTACTCTTTTTGAGTTGGTCCGAGTAGGTAGCATTGCTAAATTTGAAGCGGAGTGTTGAAATACTGCAATTTGATATAAGCACCACTATTATGTTCTATCAAAAGAAATGTCAGTTGTTCCTTAATGTCAGTTAGTAGTTGATTGATTATATATTTTAGTTAGTTCAGTTTTTCATTCTTTTATATGTGTTTTATATACACATGTACATATTTTCTTTGCATTCTTAAAAGTAGTGAAATAGACTATTACTTCTTCAAACGTTTTTCTTATCAGATCATAACAAAATTGTAAATCGTAATACTTGTAATAGTTATCATATTCAAAAGTCTTTAAATGTAGTAAGAAAAGATAATAACACTAAAACTAATTTAGAAATAGAAATTCCAAGTAAGTTAAGTACGTTAGTACGTAACTTACTTGTAGTACGTATAATAATAATTAGATTAGACATTCAAGAAATTATGAATAGAACCTACTAGATATAAGGATTACGCTAAACATTAAATTACTTAAGTGCAAGTATGTTTCATATTTGTTAGTTTTTAAATTAATTTAAAGATATTTCGTAACCTTGGTAATACGAATAAGAGTAATAATCTGTATTATCGATCAGAAGACCTCGTCTTGATCATATGTTCATGATGTAATTGTTTTTTAAAAACTATATTAGTTTATTAATAATTAAACTCTATAATTTAATGCTCCTTACAATAAATATGTAAAAGTTTTGTCAGTATTTTTGTATAGCAATAACAGGACACCTTCAAATTTGCACTCACTTGGGATTACCTCAGGGATTACTTCGGACAATACTGTGATTTCTCCGACGTATCATGAGATTCAACTCAGTAAAGTACTAAACAGAACTTATACGTATGGTTTCTTAATAGTTGTATGGTTTCATATTGGTTTTATTAGTACTAAACAGAAATTATATGATTTAAAATTATAGAATTCTGCACGTGGCAAAATTATCTGGTTTCCTTCCGGATGGTTGCATCATAAACATGCAAGAAAAAATTGTACCACGTAAATTCAACATTCCAATCAGTTTTTAAAAGCACCTCAATTAATAATTTACAGAAATATCACAGATTAATATAAAAGCCTTAATTACTCTTATTATTTTAAAGAACAATCAGCCATTTTATATTGCGAATAGCTGCCATAGTATTTAAAATTTATACGGTACAAATACTTTATGGCACAAACGTATACAAAACTAATATAACATGACTGACGAATTAACCTCTCGCCAAATCCGAGACGCATCACCCACTGAAATTAAAATAGAAAGGATCGATACAGAAACATTGCGAGCAGATTGCTTAAATGACAATTGGAAAAATACAGAAGATTCCAGGACGCACGTGCAAGAAATAAAAAGTGATCGATATGAACATTTACACCACGAAGAAATAGTAAAACCAGAAGAATGTAATTATTCAAACCTGTATAGTTACGATACTACGAGGAGTAAGAATATTTCTCAGTTTGTGAGATGTAATTACCAAACATCTAATATAACCAATATAAGAGATTCTACATGCATTGACTCCAGAGATAAACTTTATACACCAGAATATAATTTTGAAATTGCAAAATATCAAAATTTGCTACTAGATGAGCGAATTACAAGAGATCACTATTTTCAGAACACGGAAGTTGATTTCAAAGGAAGGCAAATACATAGTGCAGCTTCCGAAGGAATTCTTTCTGAAAAGAAATCTCGCAAATGTAAAAGATGTGATTTCAACTGTAAACATAAATTTTGTTTGATTACGAACGATGAAACTCATAACGGAGAGAAGCCTTTCAAGTGTACGGAATGTGATTATAAAACTGCACACAAAACAAGCCTTTTTAGTCACAAACGAAGACATAGCGGGGACAAACCTTTCGAGTGCACGGAATGTTCTTTTAAAACTGGTTTAAAATCAAGTCTTGTAAGACACAACCGAACTCATAGCGGAGTGAAGCCTTTTGAGTGTACGGAATGTGGTTTCAAAACTTCACACAAAGATACTCTTTCGAGCCACAAACGAACTCATAGCGGAGAGATGCCTTTCAAGTGTACGGAATGTGATTATAAAACTGCACACAGACCAAATCTTTTAAGCCACAAACGTACTCATAGCGGAGTGAAACCATTTGAGTGTACGGAATGTGGTTTCAAAACTGCAGACAAATCAAATCTTGTAAAACACAAACGCACTCATAGCGGAGAGAAGCCTCTAGAGTGTACGGAATGTGGTTTTAAAACTGCAGATAAATCGAATCTTGCAAGACACAAACGAATTCATAGCGGAGAGAAGCCTTTCAAGTGTACGGAATGTGATTATAAAGCTGCACACAAATCAAGTCTTTTGAGCCACAAACGTACTCATAGCGGAGAGAAACCTTTCGAGTGTACGGATTGTTGTTTCAAAACTACTTTAAAATCAAGTCTTTTAAGACACAAACAAGCTCATAGCGGAGTGAAGCCTTTCCAGTGCAAGGGATGTGTTTCTAAAACTGCAGACACGAGGTATCTTCTTAACCATAAAGACAATAAGTTAGGAAAGAAGCCTTTCGAGTGTACGGACCGTGTTTTTAAAACTGTAGAAAAAGCGATTCTTATAAAGCACAAACGAACTCATAGCGGAGTGACGTCTTTTGAGTGTACGGAATGTGATTTCAAAACTTTGCAAAAAGCTAATTGGCTGGCTCACAAGCGAACTCATACTGAAGAAAAACTTTTCGATTTTACAGAATACAATAACTTAGAAACTTCAAGACAAAACGATGTAGTTTTACAAAATCAAATAGAAGAAATGCATGATTCGTCTGATATATTGGAAATTGAGCAGTGCACCGAAGACGTTAAGCTGGAAATGCCCGAAAGTCAATTGCTAATAGACAATCAATTGGTGAATATATATGATATAAAGACGGAACCTATATAGATATACTTACATACTAAAATTTCTATATAAATACTAAGATTTTGTTATATTTGCAATAAAAATTGCTTGTGTTTTACTCAATTTTATTCATAGCGAAGAAACTACCGTAATTCTTATAGACACGTAAAATAGACAAGTAGTAGACAAAGAAACACAAGTACCCTGGAGTCTTGCTAATCCGAAAACCGGATAATCCGGAAAAAAAATTCTAAATAATTTAAAAATTTAAGACGGGGAAAAATGGAAAAATGAAAAAAAATAGTTTTTTTTGTATTGAAATACATACATACAAATACATTAACTTAAATTTAAATAGGTCATTGGTTATACCAATTTATAAAAAATGTAGACATAGACCTATTGACAAAGTACTGTACAGTATCAAACAAAATTGAATGATTTACTTACAGACTTAACTGTGAATTCGGACACAGTTCTGTAGAATCATCACAGTAATTAAAACTACACTCCATAAAACACAGAAAGAAACAATTAGCCTGCTTTTACAGCAAACACAATACTGTACTAGTCTATCAACCCAACAACAACAAAAATTACAGTACGTAGTATGTTTTCACCAATTTTAAAAATTATAATAGTGTTTTCAACAATTATTATACAGTAGTCTGTTTTCATAGCTGCACGTTGTTCAACATAGCGTACAGCAAAGCAAGGTCAATGGCACTTGCCGCATCTAAGTGCGAGACAATGTACGTTTGGACGTTCCCTTCCTCTTCGCTATCCTCTGAGTTGACGAAATCAGCTGAGCCATCGCAAACATGTCTTCATTACGATACTCCTCGTGAGCATGGTCGTCAATATCGCCCCATGCAGTTTTCAAGACCGTTAGGTACAGTTTATTTAGATTAAATCCAAGGGTAGATTTCTCCTCTTGTGATGTAAGACTTCATTTGCGTTGTAAACTTGCTGAGGAGAGTAATTTTGTGAAGAAATTATGTCTTTAAAGAAGAAATTATGGCGAGTCTATGTGTAAATACTCGGACCAGATCTAAGATTCGACGAGTCTCGGATTTTTGAACAATAACAATTGAATTAAAATAATTTTTTTTAACTTACTTCACTCCTCCGACGTAAGTGAGTCCCCGGTTTATTAATTGCTGCACAGCTTCTGAGGAAGAAAACTAGTTAACGGCAGTGATATTTCAATTTATCCCTTCGATAGGTTAGTGTGTCTCCGTGCGATGTGTATGCGATAGTGTGCCTTCGATAAGTTAGAACGGAGTGTGTTGGCTTTGCATATCCTCAAACTTTCTTCTAAATCAAATCTATCAGTCTTTGCTAGCATATGTACGAATAGAACCATTAAAGAAGTACTGAGTACGCGCATCTATTACTCATACAAACTTGATTCCATCTTTATATGGCTTGTCGGGCATATACATTTTGTACTTACATCTTTAGGAGATAGGAGACCATATCAGCAATGCAATAATTTATTACTAAAAAATTTACCGGTTTACAACTTTTGACAAAAAATTCAAAAATTTCTGATATTTCTGATCTTCTTTTTTCCTGAGGTGTCGATCCAAAGAATTATCAAAGCGCAAACACACAAAAGGGAATGCAAACCTCTGCTTGTTCATAACGAATCGAAATACCTCCCTTCCAGTTCCATCAGTTGCAAACATTTTGTTAATATTTTTGTGATTTGACACAAAACAGCGGTATAAAACACTAGGCCGATAAATGCTCTAAGCTCAACAATGTCCACATAGAACAATATTGTACTTTTGACTTCTGTTGCGGGATACAGAACTTTCAGACGATGACTTAAACTGATTTTTTCCATAGAAATTATTTGAAGTTTGAGTATCTTGATTTTCCAATTCTTCGTTAGCATTCTCAGGATCGTCCTGTTTATTTGGATAGACAACCTCCTCATCTACATGGCGCTGTTCACCTGCTTGCTCAGAGTCAGAACTACGTTCGCAGACACTTTCGCTGGCACTATCCTTGTCACTTTTGGCTTTGTTTTCGCCTTCAATTTCATGTAATCACTGTGAAGCACTAGTCTCAAAATCCGGATCAGTTAACCGAAGTTTCTTGGATGGACCTGCACCACCATCAGCCATAATTACGAGTAAATTTAAACAACAAATTATTTAATTGAATATTTGATGTTTCATGGTTAAACCTTCACCTGGCAAAAATATTTACTCCGTCCGGTACTGGAACCCGAAGCTCCCCATTGCCGGTAGATTGCTAATCCAATTTAGCTAACAGACACTTATTCGAAGACACAAATAATTTTTAATATGTATTTGTTTTCCGTATCTATTAAGATAGGCAATTTATATATCAGGATTTGTTTAGGTCACCTGTTTGCTACCGTCGGTCGATTCATTCATCATGGGGTAGATGGAGCCTCCTGGATCTCTTTATTAATTTCTTTATGAATATTTGATGCTTCGTGGTTAAACCTCCACGCTGGCATTATTTAATACAAGAGTTCTAAATTTCAGATATACTCATAGTTTTCAACAAAACTTTTCAACTTTTCAAAATGGATGATTTAAACCTTTCGCACATATATAAGAATCATATTGACACTGACATGACTTTTCAATAGTATGGCGGGAGAGTATTGGAAAGACAAGTATGGATTTTTAACAATCTGTAGAGATTCTGATATTAATAAAGGTCGTTATCGGAACAAGTTCGATCAGTTTATAGTTGTTTATGAGAATCAGAATGAATAAAAAATGCGAGACTTTACAGAAAATTGTAAAACTTCGTAACATTATACGCAAGAACCTACTTGCAATAAAACTTGTAATTGACGAAGAAGATGCAACTTTAAAGAAACTACACAAACCAATATTGGAACCATTGGCATCTATATCGGCTTCGATGAGTCGTGATGAAAAGAAAACAAATAAAATTCCACCACCAGCTTCTTCTACACAAAAAATAAAAGACGAGGAACGTGATAAAGAATTTAAGAAACTTACTACAGCATTATTAAATCGTAGAATTCAAGACGGTTAAGTTGGAAATCCATTGCTCAATCGCATTAAGAATAATTTGTTTACAATCCGACATGTACATCAACATGACGATGGCGATCAAGTTAGCAACGACGAAGATTCCGAATATATATCTAGTTTAAATAAATCAACTTCAGATGCTGCTCTAAATCGTTTTCTCATAGAATATTCACCAATTCCTCGAGAATATATTGAAGAGATATTAGCAAATCAGGGATATCCTGATGATTATGATAAAACATTTCCTGGACTTAGATAAAGCTTTAAAACAGGTAAATTTACAATTGGTAATGCTGAAATGGACTTTTATAAAGTAGTATGGTGATAAACAATAGGAAACATCCTATTATGAAAGCCCTTCGAGCTCTTAGTTCGTTCCGAACCTAAATCTTATGATCAGGAAACTATACTTGGAAACTATACGATCAGGAACGCAGCAAACTATACTTGGAAAATCTTTGTAGCGTAAAAGAATTATCAATTTCGAAATGCATACAGAACCAGAACGGACGAGTATCATATATTGGAATAATATTAATGAGTTAGTAGAACGCCTATCCTTATTATATGCAGCAAAAGATGCCCTAATTTACGTGCACATAATAATGAAATCGATGCAATCATAGAAGAATTAAGAGAAGATGGCCATATAGCTTAGTTCATCTGAAATCTTTCAAGTGAAAACATCATCAAGATGAGTATTAACAAATTTGGTAAAGCTCTTTTGAGTGAAATATCATCGTCGTCTTCGTCTCGTACAACACACGGTCCGCCCGGTAAAGGGTTTCTTCTAACATCGGACGCAAACTTCGATATTCAAAATCATCTTTTAAAACATCTATCAAAACCGATTGACGAGAATGATGCTTGCACAAAACAGTATGCAGATCTAGCTATTCGACTATTATCATCTATCGTCAACGATCAGTTTTATACAAAATCCGCATTCGATAAATATTCTGCTCAATTGGTGTATGAAGTTTCAACGGTGTTAGAACAAAAATTTGATGAATATTCCACTATATTTAAAGAAGAACTTGTAACAAATTTCCAAGCTATTGATGGCCTACAACAAGCGCTTTCAAACTTTCAGCAAGAGGTGAATCTGAGTTTCACTGATCTAAATTAATTGATAAAAACTCAAACAGAGCGTTTAGATGGCATTGATAAAGATCTTGAGAATCGAGGAAGTCTTATAAAAGAATTGCAAAATTCAATGTCGATGTCGACATTGAACTTTGTCGACATCAAAGTGATGTCGAAAATGTACATCTTTTATTAGATAAGTGATATTATTATATATAAAATCAATACATGAGACTATAAATCGTCACTGTAATGAGTAAAAGTGAGGGCTAGTATTGTAAACGAGATACATGCCCTGGCACGTTGTAATTATTCGCGCGTGTCATAATCAAAGCTTTCAACGAAACATGGCAATCGGATCTTCTTCAATTAAATCAGTGCGCTAGAGTGAATAAAGGATATAAATAAATTTTAATAGTTATCGATACATTCTCAAAATTCCTCTATTCCGAACCCTTCAAAGATAAATCAGCAAATAATGTTACTGCAGCGTTTCGTAAAATTCGAAATCGTGCCGGAACATGTCGCATTCCAAAATGTTTACATACCGAATATTATAATGAAACATTCAACAAATTGATGAAGGAATATGTAATGCAGTTATATTCAACTTACAGCATGCTGAAAGCATCTATAGCTGAGCGCGTAATTCGTACCATCAAAGAGAGACTACTCAAATGTTTTAATTTGCAAGGTGTGAATGGTGGAATTTATTGCACGATGTGGCTAGGATTCGTTAAATGGCTAGAATTCGAGAATACACACAATAGTTATATAAATAAATCCGATCTTTTATAAATTATTGTAATTTTTAGAAAAAATACATATAAAAAAATAAAACACACTTGTTTCATTTAATAAAAATTTTTATTTTCCATCATTTTTTTAAATATAAATATAGATATTGCATATATAGTAAAAGAAATTGCTATTAATGTAGTTGGAATTAAAACCATAACCATTTTGTATATTCTCTTATCATCACCAAATTGAAATGGGTATTGTAGGCTGCCGGAATCCAATCGCTCGTAATCGATCTATATTCTGCATCGTCCAGTTTAAATTTTATTTGAAAATGTATGAACATCGGTTGATATTTTTCAATTTCTTTCATATCCAATGATAATGAACAAGAATAATCATGACTTGATGTATTATTCTGCGATATAAACATTTCTTGTTTCATATCAACATAATAAGTTTTGTTGTTGTTGATAAAAACATTTTCTTCACCATACTTGATATTAATCATTCAATTTGTTACAAAGGCCGGTAGATGCACATATATTTTATTTTGAAAGATAGCACTTAAAATTAAAAGAATTGTTGCAGCAGAAACCATTTTGTTAATAAAGTTTTAAATTGTTGAATTCTTTCACAAGACTCGTATTTGTTTGGTATTGATCTAATTGCTTTCACACTTCTTTACAATCTGCGAGAAGTCTATCAATGTGTTCCTTTGAAAATTTCGGATTCATAATAATACCGCGACGCTTATTGAGCTTGAACACTGATGATGGCATTTTGTATTTTTATATCGTTTAAATTTTCCTCCGAATTTACGTAAGTCAGTTCGAGCATAAGCTCCACATTTCGGTGCTTAACTTCAACTGGATTCCCAATCATCCACGTTCGAATATAGTTCAACACTTCATTGCTGTCATCGGTATCAGTAATCAATGATTCTCCTACTGTATCTGGACAATTCGAATAGAACTATTTGAATTTCAGGCTCGTAAATGCAATGAGTTGCAGATTTAGTAGCAGCGTAATCTCTTTGAGCTCTTGAAAAGTACTTTGATATAATGGAACCAGGACTCCTCGTATTTCAATTTTTACTGTTCAATGGATGCAACCATTAGAGAAATGTATATTGCACCTGTCGAAAACGGATTTTATCATATTTTTATGCTTAGATTGCCCTTCATCATCATATCTTTTCCGTCTTTAGTGTTTTCACGCAGTTCTGGCATTTTAATAACTTTCTTTCGTTGATGATGACAGATACTGCTCAATCTCATTGTACATTTAATAGAAACCAAAGAATTCTGGAAGTGTAAATGAAATATTTCTTCTATCCTTTTTTTGTTTGACGATGGTGAGCATTACCCTTGGTACGAATCCGCGAACAATAGGTAGACCAGTTGAAACTTTAATCGATTTCGTTTTGTTTAAGTAAAATCTTCGTTCGCCCAAAAGTACACTTCCATTTTTTATATTTTCTTCATGTTGAATGCTAAGATCGTTGAGCACTGCATCAATGTCAGTACCTTCATCAACTGATTGCTGCTGTTGTTGTTGAAATGGTAAAGGAGGTTGTAAGTGGTCCATTGTAAGAAAACAAAACTTCTACCGACTATGTAATGCGTTTTAAGAACTTATTTGGTTGAACTCTAAAACACAACTGATCATGGCTACCGGATATTCGGGTTTTCATAGTCCTCCTACTCCCACACATATTTTCGTTGCTTTTTAGGCCATCGAAAGTTCTTATCACGTCCATTTCCTGTTTTCCTAGACATCTGTAGATGACTCATTGCTTTTCCTATGAAATTTATTCGTGTTTGTTCATGTTTTCGTAGGTCAGCGGAAGTCGTTATCACTTCCCGGATGTATGTTTTGTGAAAACTTTCCAAATTTTCAAAAACTTTCCAAATGTGTGAAGAAGCTGTTATCTATTTAGATGTAAGTTTCCAATTACTTAGCAGTTTATAATTTGTTATAGATATTTATTCTCGGTTTACTCGCATATACAATTAATTTATTCCTTAAACCGTCTTATACAAAAAATAAAATCTAAGTTCTATTGTTTCAGACAAGATGTATACATGTGGTAAATGCAATAAGAGCTACAATCATTGTCAAGGTCTCCGTCGACATGAAAACTCGGTTTGTCGGGCGACAAATCGCGTCGTTTTCTCACAATGCAACGCGATTTTCACGCGATGCGATATCTAAGAAGACAAATCACACAAAAGCATGAAGATGTTACTAATCTTTGCGAAACTTGCGGAATAATGACCAATTTAGGTGCTGAATATTTTCAACATTTAAAAACACATAAGATCACACCAGCTCGAAAACATCAGCTCCATCAGCATCTGCTGAATCAATTGCAAAGAAGCCTAGTATCAGTTGTGATACTTGAAATTTACTATTCGGGTACAGGAAATCCTATGCTGGTTATTTAAGATCTTTCGATCACAATGGAAAACAATTAGAGCCATTCGGAAATGGACTGTTCTCGGTGAAGTCTGGTTTTGAAGTGGCGTCCTATTACATTATAGCTCCGTCATCAGTACCTACCGATATTATATATTTTTTGACTTCCATCAAAGAAAACATTATTTCGTTATGAAAAAATCATGTGCGTGTGGCTGAGTTAAAACCAACATCGAATTCTTTGGTCTGTTCACGAAACCCGATGTACCCGAGACAAAAGACCCAGCACTCGAGCTACGATCATTCAATCCAAAATTTGAAATAATTACAGCTGATACTCACTTGAGCCAGGTTTATGAGAAATTCTGCTCCATCATCAAGCGCAAAGCAGATGAACATCAAGAACGCGATAGCGGGTCGGCATTGATACAATGCAGCCATTCGATCATTAACATCAATAAGTATCAGCCCATTGCAGGATCATCGTTCTTGGAACTTCCTAAATCGATTCAACACAAGTATGCCTGCATCAATATCAGAAACGGTGACGAAGCATATTTTCCATGGGCTGTTACTGCAGCATTACATCCAACAACGAGTCATGAACCAGGCAACGTATCAAATTATCCCCACTACTCTTCGGTTTTAAAATTAGGTGACATAGCATTCCCGATCAAGTTGTTTGATATCAAGAAGTTTGAGCAGATGACCGATATAAGTATGAACGTATATGGTTTGGAAGAGAACTCGAACAAGAAGAAAATGGAATATGATGTGGTGGGACTTCTCTATTACACAAGTGGTAAGCGAACAATTCATGTTAATTTTTTATGGATAGAGCAGGCAGCAAAATCACATTATGTCCTCATCAAAAACATAATTTAACTGCAATCATATTAAATGCATCTTACCTTCAACTGAGACGATCAAATTACGTAATGGACTTCAAAGTCCAGGCAACGTATTGCAATTTTCCGATCGCAAAAATTAAATTAAAGTCCCTTTTGTTGTCTATGCCGATTTCGAATATATTCAAGAACCTATTTCAACTTGTGCTCCATCTACATCTAGTTCTCACACTTTTACTGTGTCAAAAACACGCAGAGTGTACAGTATCCTGAATTCCTTTTTTTTGCACGCAAATGTATTTGGGTTATCGACCGCTGGTATAGTAGAGTTCACTCAGCGATTCTCAATTTTCAATTGTTTTTCGTGAAAACAAAACGTATTCTTACACCACATCGAAGAGAACAAAAAGTACAGGAGATACAGAAATTGAATTAAACATTCTGTTGTCAATTACTGAAAAATTGCACAACGAAGAAGCGAAAATAAAAACAAATATTAAAGAAATATAGTTTATATCTTTACCATATTCAGATCCATAAAAAGCTTACAGAACACCTTCTTAAAAGACGTTTTGCGTTTTGTAAGTGAACCAGTGATCAATTTCAAGAAAACGCATTTCTATATGGATAATTTAAGAAAGGTAGTAGGATAGAGCCGATTCTAAAGCACCCGCCAACCCGCTGAGAGTTGTTCCAAAATCGCTCTAAAATGATAATCGTTCCGTGGAGCGTTATTTTGGAACTGGTATTGATTATGGCAGGTGTCATTTTAAAAAGCAATATGGCGGACGACAAGATGTATCCGGTTGGAGGAAAGAAGTAACTATATTTATCACTAGGCGCGAAAATTTGTATTTTTTTTAATCCATCGTCGTCGTCTAAATGATAATCGTTCCGTAGAGCGTATTTTTTTCGTTACTTTGGAGCTGGTATTGAGTTTGACAGGTGTCATTTGAAAAAGCTATATGGCGGACGACAAGATATATCCGGTTGGGGGAAAAAAGGTACTAGATTTATTAGCTGTCATTTGAGCTTATCTAGATTTGAATAGTAGTCATTTTGAAAAAATCTAATCAATATGTCTGACTAGCGCGAAATTTAAACAAGCCGCGGGCGGGCGGACGCGCACCTTAAATGGTTATTTTCCAACTAGATGTTTAAGAAGTTACTTTTTTTTGAATATCGTTGTATTGGCCCCGTAATATCTAATGTATAAAATTGTTGTAGACAGGTGACCACAATTTTTGGTCACCTGTCTACAACAATTTTATACATTAGATATTACGGGGCCAATACAACGATATT
>WYDF02012958.1:0-13552 GCA_009867245.2 Adranes taylori
AACGTGTTTAAATAAAAAGTCTAAATATTCATGTATCTGCTAAAGGGAAAAACATGTATGTTTAAAGAACATTTGTACAGTTTACAGATTCCTTCCTAAATATCTCTATCGTTTGGCATCTGCAAACAAGTCTATTGTCAGTTTTATTACACATGTAAAAGAAATTAAATAAATTCATTGAACTTGATAATGGTTAATTGCCATACTAAGCTAAATATTTTGTATACATTTTGTTTCTAATTAAACGTGACCTAGACATCATATAGTATATTTTGTTATGAAACAAGAACAATTGTTTTAATTTTGCTAGCTTTGATAATTGTTAATCACCCTGCATATATGTTATATTGTGATTTTAGAAAAAATGTTTCAAATAAAATCGAAGGGGCTTTAGGCAGCCTATAAAATAAAGTTTATTCCAATGTCCTATCTTTTATAGTTTGAGATATATTGAAAAGTATCTCTAAACTTTGAACGTGGCAAGATCGCGTTTTGTACAGACAGAGACGTCGGATTTTTTTCATTCGACACATAGTACGAGGCAAAATTTTAGCCTCCAAAATTGCAAACTGAATTTTTTGTTGGAAAAGGACGCATTTCCGCCATATTGGATTTATAAAAATATGAAAAAAATCATTTTCGCGGAACAATAGTGTGTACCTGCCTACCAAATTTCAGCCAAATCGGTCCAATAAGTTATGAGTAATTCTTGAACATACATCCGTACATACCTACGCACAGACACCGAAAAATACGCTTTTCTTTTAAAATGCACCCGTTCCTGCTGAAGATCTTCTTTTACCATTTTGAAAATAATGGAACCCTTATACTGTTTTGTATTTGTTAATTTTTAAATGAAATGTAACATATTTGGGTCTTAGATTTTATTAATGTTATGATACATAAATAATTAAGTTTTAATTTTATATTTTATTCATTTTTATGTTATTTAGTGTTATAATTGTGAACAAGATGCCATCTATCATTGTTGCTGGAATACAGCATATTGTTCACCTACATGTCAACAGCAACACTGGCAAGCTGAACACAAAAAAGTGTGTAGACGTAAACGCTAAGTGATTTCTGCTATTTACATTTAACACTGGGTTCTTACATTTCTGTTTTTAGCCACTCTATTAAGTTGTAGACGTATCATAGAATATTACAATATGTGACTTTCTTTAGTATCACATCCATAGACAACAATAAATGTCTATTACATATATTAGTATTATAATAATTGTATAATTAAATTTAAATGAATTTATTTAATACCCATATTAGTTCTATGTAGTGGGTATTTCTTCTAACAAGATAAATCTTCCAGACACAGTCTGTCAATATTCGAGTAAAAAATATACAGTTTATTGTAAAATGTTTTATAATTGATCGAAAATTTACTTCGTTGCCTATTTGAGATTTTTATAATAACATTTAAGAATTTTTGAAGTTACTGTAAGATTTAAAAAGTAATTTTTAAATAGTAAAACTACAATTCATGTTAATTTACTATTATTGAAAGGAACAAAGTTACGTTATGCAGATCCTGCCAGTCTATCCAAATTATAGTTTATTGTAATAGCATTATTGTACTATTATATAGTTTACTATTCATCGCAGGGTAGTCCAAAAGGATCTGAGTAACCTAATAACTTTAATACGGACTATAAAGCATATGTGACGCTGTGGATATGATTGAGTAATCTTTAGATATTAAGTGTGTCGCATAATTGCAATCTGGGCATTACTTGTCGAATTTTTACATAACTGCCAGTAAATTATATGTAAAGATAATTTAATACTGATTAAAAGAGTAAACTTGAAAAGAAAAGAAGTTATATAATTAATCGACAAGAATTTGTAAATAAATTTTCTACTTCATAATAATATAAAATTAATTTAGTTAATTAATATGTTACATTTATTTTTGACATCAGTAATGATAATATTCTTATATCATGGATGCTTTTGATATCTCTAATTTTTACCATATTCACTTTCAATTTACTAAATAATTTAAATTGAAAATATTTGTACATCAGATTATTTGAATATGAATTATATTTAATTTTATTAAAACGTTACATTTATTATTGGCATCAGATGATCGACGCTCTTGTTATCTCTAATCTTTACCATATTTACTTTCGATTTACTAAGTAATTTAAATTGAAAATATTTTTCATCATTCTGTTTATTTGAATGTTAGAATTATGTTAATTGTATAGTTTTTGGTTTTATGTAATGGTAAAAAAAGAACTTATAAAGGTGGGTAAAAGTAGAAATGGGTTGTTGCGTCGTACGCTATAAAGCCTAAATTTTTAACATACTAAGTTTGTGAGTAATATCGGTTTATTTGGGAAACAAATGGTTTTTGGGTGACTTCAATGTAAAATCTAATTAATAATTAGAAGAATCCATGCAAAACATATGCTATACAATATTCCTTGACTTTTCAAGTCTTTGTTTTATTAGATTATTAGCAGATATATAATCGTTAACCAAAGACTCAAATAAGTACTATAAAATATTTATATCTAATTTTCCTAAGTTTAGAACGAATCTAAACATCAGAGTTACTCAAAACATTGTATCTGCTATGGCTTTTTATATAGAAATGAATCTAGTAAATTATTCAATATTAAATTAATAAAATCTATTAAATTACTATACCTATAGATAAATGTTACTGCCCACCTTATAAATTGGTAATTTGGTAACTAGCGTCTATTTCTATCTAGTTATAGACGCTTCTGTATGTCACTGCACACTGCATTCTGATACATAGGCAAAAAATATAAATGTAACGAACTAAGGTATTAAAAGTTTTGATATATGATCTGAGTAATTGACGACAAAAATTGCTCGGTTTGGACATGGATTTGAAGCTGGTGGTGTTGCGACATCTGAGGAAAATTGCGGAGCGCGTTGATGTTAATCACTGTCGCCGAAAATGCCCTTGAGGAGGCGGCGGCGATTTTCTTCTGGCGTGGACTGACCATCCTCACTGGCGTGACTGACATAACCATCCTTTACCCGGTGTCGGTGGTAACGAGACGTCACACGGTGCTGTTGGAGGCAGTGAGGACTCTGGCGGAGTCCTCGGATCGACGAAGGATTCCGTGATGGCTCTGGCATGGACAGTTCGACGTCGACCAAGTATCGTGGCGTTCTCGGGCAACGTTTTTGATTGGTCTCTCGGGTGTTGTCACTGCTTCCTATACGGTCCAAGTAAGCCTTACGTATGGCTTCCTTCTTCTTCTGCTGGCGTCCTCTTCGCTTTCACATAGATGTTGTAGATATACGGAGAGGATTATGAAATGAGTAGATGTGCGAAATATAACTTACTCTAAGAGAATCTTTTGGTTGCTTAATACAGTGTTATTACTGATAGAACTGTGTGAAAGTTGCTCCTTCATGATCTATCAGAAACAAGACCCAAAATGCATCTCGTTGAAACTGGTCTGGGTATGGCTTTTTATATAAAATAGAGTTTTTTGGTGTCGGCTTCCACGGCGGCAATTTTTGTTGTTTCTAGCGGTAATAAGGTAGAGCTTGGACGAATTTTCTGTTACAACCGTAAGGAAGGGAGATATTTTGTCGAATCAGAAGCATTCTTTCAGGCGTTATAAATTTTAAGCAACAATATCGCGTAATATCCCTGCCAAGAATCTAAGCTCTATGATTCTACGACAGGGAGCTCTCCAATCAGGTTTAACGCGTCAACGGGCAACGAGCTGCATTCCACCTTCTACAGCTGATGATAACCAATCAATCGACATCGGCGGCAGCTCTTTCGTGGAAAGTATTAAAACGGCGTTCTCTTCTTACGAACTATAGCAAAATCTAATTAGACGAAAGTAATGCCCTCAAAATTCATTAAACTCATTAAAAGTTGTTAGTCAAAAATACGCTACCACCAAAATTTCGACCAGATGAGGTCATACAAAGTTCAATAAACTCATTAAGAGTTGTTTGTTCTAAAATTGGAGACCGTAAAAACCCCTCTTTAGGCGGGACAATGAACGCAAGTTCAACAACTTTACTACGAGTTGTTTATTCGAAATCTGATATCCCCAAAAGCGAAACTCCGTAATAAAAATAATTGTATGCCGAGATCAAGACGCCATAAAAGAGTACGAAATATATTCCTCTCTCTTGATGAGTACTACTTTTTTCTTGGATTCTACATTCGGTGAACGCACGCAATGTGAAAAACATCTGCCTAAAGCAAAGATAGCAGCGACAGCAAGGTCAGCGAAATGCTACGCTATGTTTTCCATCTCACTCACTCTTCTAACTCTCTTAACACACAAGAACACAGGCGTTGATGTGTGGCTTGCGACAGTTGACTCTCTCTCTCTCTCTCTCTCTCCTTTGAGCTGCAATGCATTGCGAACGCTGTTTATCTTTCTGCCGTCGGCACTAACTCTCTTCTCTCTATGTGCCATGTGGTGCGAACACTGCTTGGTTTTCTGCATTCGTCTCTATATACCACTTTCAATAACTGCTTCCGAAATCGTGTCGATATAAAGGATCGCAAATCTTTTCGTCGTTTATATTATTTAATTAAAATATCAATACGTGATTTATTTGGTTAGATTTATTTTGTGAGATAATTGGCTGATGATTATTTGTTTATTGTTTGTTTTAGCATTTGTCGATTCTGTGAGGCTATGTACAACATGCCGGTAACATATTTGTTACAACGGGGAAATAACAGTTGGGCAAAACAACATTTGTCGGGTCCGTTAGTATAATATAAAACATATTCAATATTAAGCAGTTACGAGGATTCCATAATGATCTTTGGTAACGATTACATAAATACTTTTTTCCAGTCTATTTATTTTTACTTCTATTTTATTCGATTAAAGTTTAAAAATATTTTTACTTTTATGAGTAGACAAAACTATATTATATAATATCATTGAGTAAGTAATATCTTACACAAAGATAATATATATGATATAACTTTATAAGACATTTGTACAAAACATTATAAAATCAATAACAAGCAATCATTCACTTAATATGCACTTGAAATATATATTTTTAGAAAGAGTGCGTATCTACGGTTAAACTTGTTTAAAACCTTTGATTGCGAACCATATTTCCAAATTCGTTGTAATTGTTTTTCAGCACTTGTGTTTTTTCACGCTCTAGTAAACTGATCACTTATAGTAAGCTATAAGTGATTGATGTCCAACGGATCTAGACAATTTGAAAAAAAATGGTTGGTTACTTGTAGGTAGATAAACAAGGTTAAGTGAAAAAAACTGGTTGGTTAAAAAATGGTTGTAGGTAGATAAACAAGATACTGATCGCAAAGTGATCTTATACAACCTCAACAGTTGCACTGGTGCTCGGATTGTAGATAAAAACTGATCTGGGTAGATCAGTTAGTTATAACTTGACATAAAAAAAACGCATACAGACTTAAAGATCAATGACTATTGTTTGACTCTTCATTGATTGTTCTAATGATTGGTTTGACTCATTTTACATAGAAAGCTCACGAAAAATCATGTTTTCAGAAATAAGTTAAACTGATTAAAACAGTGATTGTTATAAATGTGATACTTCATAGACTTAGCGGCAGATAAATTAAGAATAAAACACTAGTTATCCACTATGACCCATTTTATTGAGGTCTGAAATATTTACATCAAATATGATAAACACTACAGTTTTTACCGTTATAATAGTTCTCACATTTACTGAAATAAAATACTATTTTTACATGTGAAATTTTTCTGTTTATATCATTTAGACATAACAGTGCAAGGTAACATCACGCTAACGCATATGTTTATTTTAATTCTTTAGAGAATTGTAAGGCATAATTATAATATTTTGGCAATATATCTAAATAAATAACTCATCTGCATTCATTTTTAGAACTGTGTGCTCTTTGGTCTCTAGTTTCATCTAAATATGTGACATTAACACCCGAATTGTGCGTTTTAATTAGTTTTGATGGTTTATTTGGAATTAAGACGACTTTCGTTTCAAATCGGTGTTCGCTAAAAATAATACCGTCCTAAATACAATAGATTCGTTGGATCAAACACGAATACAAATGTATCAGTATCATTAGCAACCTCTTTAATAATTCTTGCGAAAGATTTGCTTGTTAAATAGTTATGTTTTGAGGAAAATCTCTCTTAAACGACTCTCACCAATTGAATATTTTGCGTTGAATTTATCGAAGCGATGGGTGTTTTCCTATCGGCATGGAAATTCAGTATATCATTTTCATCCCTTTGTTAATGTCACCACTTAATCTGCATAGTTCCTTTACAAATCCTTGCAAAAATGTTTCTGATTCATGAAGCTCACCGCATGACTATGTATCAAATTTAGGTATATTATAAAAGTCCCTGTGCGGCCTGCTCATTCCTTTAGCAGAACATGCTTTTGGAATTTGAATGACAAGTATCTAAGAGAGTGATAACAAAATTATTTCAGTCAGCGATCATATTAAAAATTATGTTCATATCGTTAACGAATGTTCTCAAACCCTTATAATTATAAATGTACGGATCACCTATCTATCCGTTAAAAAAGTCTACTCTCTCGTCTTTAAGTGGTAGCCCCACCTTTCTTCGCCGTGGGACATTAGGTACTCTTTAGAAGTGAGCTGCTAAATCTGATTTCTCTGCTTTCGTGCTTTTCGCTCCATCCGCATGTCCCGACTCCTGAATTGTTTGTTCATAAAGTGCTTTCACATTGTGTTGACGTTATATGGTTAAATGTAATATAAAATAAAGCTAAATAATATTTCCAATTAAACAGCTATTTCAATTTGAAATAACTTCAAAATTGCACCAATAAATAAATAAATCTATTTCATTTAATTATTCAAATATAGACAATTCAAATATCTTATAATATAATGTATTTATATCGAATATAGGCCTATTTCAATTATTGAAGTATTGGTATACAATAATACTTTTTGTTAGCGATCTCAAGTATTATAAGAACAGCGTTGTAATGTTGAATAGCCTAATGCCTAATAGTCTTGATGAAACTATGAGAGCAAAAAGTTTTACACTTGCATAGGACATTGAGGGTCAAGGCGCAGAACGCTGCTCTCAGGTGTACACTTGCCAATATAAATATTAGGATGCGTAGTTTTTGGATAGAATGTCGTACAGATTTTTTGAGGTATTTAGAATAATACATCGTTTTGTACTTTTTAATATAAGTATGTTTAAGTTAGTATTTGAATAATATAAAACCTTATGTTAAATATAAAATGTGTAGATTTGTAAAACATTAAAATTTTACAATACATTTATGATAGTGTACAAATAGATATTAAAATAAATAATTGCGTTTTCTAATTTTACTTATAAATTAAATAACTAAATGGTTAACATAAAAAAAATCACAGTGAGACATCAAACATTAAAGTTAGGCACGTTTTATCTAATTATCCTCATTTTCGGAGACTTCACCAAACTCAATAGTTTTAAAAAGATTTGAAATATCGTTATGTTCTTCTAAGAATCGTAATTCATCTGTAGTCAGCTGTTCATGTAATTGCCTTAGTACGACAAGTATCTCTGCCTTTTGTCTATCTTTACTCGCCAAACAGATTTTATTCATTTTATAATCCTGTTCTATAGTAATCAAACGTTCTCGTAGTTGTTTAGGTTCTCTTCTGCCAAATAATCGGATTACTTCTGGTGTTTTAAATGCTTCTGAGATAGCAGCTCGTGTTGCCTATGAAAAATTTATAACTATATATACAACATTCAAGGACGAAATTGATACCTCACTTTCATATACTGAACTACTAATTAATGTAACATCTGAATATACCGTATTCAATAGCATAAAGCCGCATTTTTGCAAAATTTTTTATTTTATATGGTGCAATATGTGTGCCATTAGTAAATGAATAATTTCTTTAGTAAGTGACTTTTATTTTGCAATTTTTGTTCAAACTTAAATTGAAACAAGAAAGAATTTACTATAACTCTACAACTTTACTATAACATAAGAATAATTTTGAGAGTGAAATGTAAAAGGAAACGTTCAGCGTTCCTATCAGATACTGAAAAACTAGGGTGTCCAAATATTTATCATGTAGAAATACTATAAAATGTGGCTAATGTGACAATTGGATTGCCCGAGATTAGATCTGCCATTCAGGTTATATGAACAACATGAAACTTATTTAATATTCTTTATACAGTATAACTATTCAACTCTCAGAAAATATGGTAATGTAAAGGATTGTCCCATAAAAACATACTGCCATTGGCGTGGATTCTTTCAAATTTAAAACGGTGATGGACGGTATCGCCATACCATCTTTCATACACTGGAAGTCATACGTTTTATTATATTTGGCATAAAACAAAAGTTGAACCTTTTAGTTTCGACTGCCACTTTATAACTCATCTAGTTTAGCACAATAGTTGTTTAGGGTAAATTAATTAAAAATCGCCTATCCATGAATCCCCCGATCTCCGTACTTGCCAACTGCGCGGTTGGCGGACCGCTCTTGACTGCCTTGAACTTTTTATTTCTCTACGCACAAACTCGCCAACACATGAGTCTTTGGTCCCCATATTTGCCTAAGGTGTGGAAAGCTTCGGTTTGCAGACTTTTGGAAAATTTCTAACAAGGCTCTCTGGCGTGCTTGGCACGTCAGATTGTCTTGAACTTTGAATTCGCGTACACACGTATTCGCCAACTCATAAATCCCCCGGTTCTCACATTCACCTAAGTGGCGGACAGTCAAAAAGTAAGAAACTTGAGTAAAAAAAATATGAAATATAATGATGTTTGAACCTTTGTCAAAATCATAATGTGGACCCGCTACTGTAACATTTATTAAATAGTCCGATAGATCTGATAAAACGTTAAATATTTTTTAAACCTGAATTTCTAAAATAAAATGATCAATTTGAACCTCTCCCAAATTTATAACATTTATTAAATTATAAAAACATCGTCTTACAGAGATCTCATGAAGTATTTTTTTAAACTGAATTTCTAAATAAAATGATCGCAGTTTTATTATTGTGTCAAATGGTACTATTATAGGTTATAAAACCTTTTCATGTCCGATCTGCATATCGCCGTTTTATTTTAAAGATTTACAGTTAACATTGAAATAATCTTATAGCAAAGACTATATACTATACTATATACTAACTATATATATATATATAGTCTTTGCTTATAGTACACATGTGATTTATAAAAAAACAAACAATATTTACCAATTGCATAGCACCTAGCTCACTTACGAGCGATATATCACCTTTAGTCAACTTATTTAAGCTAGTATTTAATTCTTTCAATTGTTCCATGGTGTCATCTTTAGTTTCCTCATATTCTTCTGGATCTAGTTCATTTTTACAATTCTCCAAGTCCTGTAGTTGCTCAACTAAACGGTCTAACTGACCAGTTAAATTTTGTTTAAGTTTTTCCGTTTCATTTTTGCCTAATGAGGACATTATTACAGAGAATTTTGCCTTTTGATTACTGATTTAAAAACAAATCACAAAAATTTATAGGTTATTTTCCATAGTGCAAGAAATTTGACAAGCAGGTTAGCCATCTGTTATGTAACCAATTTAACAGACATTGCCAGATTTCTTTATGTGTTGTGCAAATTAATGAAATTAAAAATTATGAAAAAATAGAATTCAAAGAGCGACAACAATAATAATACTCCCTGGTAGTAATACCACAGGTAATAATTCTTGTCTTGTCTTATATATATAAAGATCTAATGTCGGTCACTGCATCACCGTTTTTTTGACAAACCATCAAGACCCCTGTACATAATGCGCCACTGCAATGGTCACCATGATGGCCACAATCGCGATCTCAACCTTCTAGGTTCACTCCACTCACTGGGCCACTATATTGGGAACTAAATAGGCCACTATTTTGGCCAATTTTCCTAGTTGGTTTCTTTTCCTGTAACGTGATGGACGTTGAAAAAATGTTCCATCTGTGCTCCACGTTGTCTTTATTAAATTAATTATTTACTATTCACAAAGTATATAAAGCAAACGCCCAAAACATAAATTATAATTATTTATATCTTGGAAATTTAGTATTCCTAATAGTACATTTACGCTAATAGTACATAGTGGTCGAGGATGGAAATGGTGGCATGTCTATGGTGGATGGATGGCATGTCTACACAGTGGGTCATTATTGGCCGGCCAATGCAACTTGTTGGTTCCGTGGCAATGTGTTTGAATTACAATGTATTTAATAAGCAATGGCAATATTAAATAAATGTAAATTATAATTAAACAATTATAATGGGTGTTTGCTATAATGGGGTTAATGGGTGTATGTTTTGGTTGTTTGCTTTATATATTTTGTGAATAGTAAATGAGAACATGACAACGTGGAGCACTGAAGAAAGAAAGCAATCAGGAAAATTGGCCACCATAATACCCAATTTAGTGCCCAATATAGTGGCCCAGTGAGTTGACGCCACGAGGGCCATCACAACCTAGATGATTACGATGACCATGGTGGCGATGGTGACCATTGCAGTGGCTAATTATGTAGAGGGGCCTTCAGAACTACCGCGACGCGATTTTGACCATGTATTCGTCATAACTCTGGAATACGGGAAAACATACTCAGTCCACATATTCGTAATAACACGGGAATGATTTTTGAACACGGGAACACGTTTACACGGGAATGTGGGAACACGAGATATATAAAAATGTAATCTTGGTCGGTGCATCAACATTTTTCGTACAAACCATTAGACCTACAGCGACAATATTCAGACCATATATTCCTCATAACAGGATGGTTTGCAAACAGGAATGCGGAAACACGTAAATACGGGGACACATACTGAAACCATATTTAGACCATATATTCGTCGTAACACGGGAATGGTTTTTAAACGTAGGAATGCGGAAATACGAGACCACATGACTCAGACCATATATTCGTAATAACACGGGAATGGTTTTTGAATGCGGCAATATAAGTTTACGCGGGAAGACGGGATTTTTTCGTGAATCGAAATTTGCGGGATCATTAGAAGGAGTTTAAAGAATATTTTTGAGAATAATAATAATGTCTTCATTGTAATTCATTTACAATCTGTCATCCATAATGATCTACATATATATAATACAATAATTTATATTCAAATCATATAAGTATATTATGTACAACTAAATATTTTCAATATGGCAAGGCATGAGGTTTTTAGAAAATAAATAAATTAATTTTTATACTTATTTATAATGAAATGAATATTTGGATTATTAGTTCTCAATAGGTTTTAATTTAATTTGCAAAATGGAATTTTAAATTTGCCAAAGGAATCAAAAATTAATTAAATTTAAAAAATAAGTTTGACAATATTGCTTTTAGCAGCGTTTTGATTGGATAAAATCAATTATTGTTAGTGTGACAAACGACCGACAGTTGTGCGCAAGTAGCAACGTGAAAGCCGCGTGTCATTTCTCGTCAAAAATCATAAATTTTTTAAAAAAACCAAAAGCGATTGTCATTGATCTAATTTAAGACGAAAAATATTTAAAGAGTCATCCACGATTTACGTGGTTCAAACAGAAGAAAGAAACACTCAGTGCGGGTAATATAAACATGTTTTTGAGTTATCACTTCCGCCATATTGGAACGTAAGTTAACCTTTGGTTAGGAAGTTAATTCGTTTATCTGCACGATTCTCGGACATTGAAATTATAAATCGGTCTCGTTAAAGAAAAATAGAAACTGTCTGTGTAGTTTTACGTGGACAATGCACCGTTGCCGTGCAAACGGTGTTTATGTGCCTCTGGATTTCTTATTGAACATATGCGTTTTGTGAAAAAAAACCTAGCAGGACCGGAGTCGCGGCTGCGGAAGGGCCCAGGACCGAAATGAGTGGTAATCAGAAACAGGCACCACAATTGGTGCCAGCGCAACCCCGTTATGCACCATCACAGTATCCTTTTAAATTTAATTACAAATTAGTATTAAACCAGTAGGGTACGCCCTCCCCCTCCTCATGTATTTCTTTATTGGGTTTTCTTCACCTGATTTGTCAAATATTTCATTCATAAAAGCATTGGCGTAGACCTATATTTTTAGTAATATTTTATAGGTTACGTTTTACATATTCCTAATTTACTTACCAAAATTATTTCAAATGAATAATTTGCAGATTATGTTGATCATGCAAAATGTCACATAAGTCATGAATTTAATTTTAGTATTAAGGTTATAACAGTGTAATGTGGTATTAAGGTAGTAACTAAATACGTACACTACGTTCCACAACACGCAGTGAACTAAATATTAATTATTTCTAAAGTAGTAGGTATAAGAAATTGATTTAGTTGTTTTTTCTCTTAAAGAATTATGCAATATGTCTGAGTTTAATATTTGTGTTAGTCACACGGTTGTAAATTAAATGGAAGAATATTTAGTTCGTGTTATATCACTCGAATTTCCCACACGTGATATACCACTTCCGTACTAACATTTACAAAAACATCATTTTATAAAATATTTTATTTTTATTGCTGGAGTTTCCGATCCTAACATAACCATACAGAACGTGATAAATAAAACCTTAAAACTGCTCTAAAATATACACCGTACAGAACCTTGTGTATTAAATTGACTGAAATATTATTTTGTATAATTTAATTTGAAGGAACCCTTGCTTGTAACGTATTATAAGAAAAGTTAGAATTATTGACATACTCAGAATCTAAAGATAGCATGCAAATCAGAAAACTAGGCTGCGTATGAATTTGTGATAAGGAGGATTCCCGAACGCGGTTAGTGCCCTCTGAAATCTGGCAATTTACAAAAGCTGAATTCTCTAAATGAGTTGATATAATTCTATGTAATTTTTCGATATTTTTAGTTTGTGGTTGGGCTATTTTTCTGTCAAATTTGATCGAAATAAGGATACCTGAAAATGGATGTATGTTTATGATTCTTAAAAATACTGCTGTAATGATGTTACAATAAAATTAGTAGGTTTCATATAATTTGTCCTGTTTTTAAAACAGGACCATCAAGATGTGTTTAGTCGCGTCGAAATTTGTTTGAGTCTACATTGTCTACAAAATGTGCTAGTCGAATGTGGGACTATATTGTTCTAATCAAACTTTCAGAAATCTGAATTATTTGATTCTATTAAATTTTTTATTTTATTTTATATGCTTTATATATATACATATATATATATATTTGTTGGGTATGAAATAAATTCATAGGCAATTAACTGAAACTGAATAAAATTGTGAACTTGTAGCACCGAAACTTTATTAATTAGAATAAGGTTCAAACATATCCAAGGACACATTTCGAAAACGCCACACTCCTTTCGCCGTAAAGCACTTTACAAAAGTTTCAAAAATAGGTTCCTTACCAAATAGGCTGATACAAAAAAAAAATCTAACTTTTGCAACTGATGGCAAGTTGGTCGGATGTACCAATTAAATAACATGTAATTATACAAAATGTATACAAGCCATCGTTCTTGTACTTGAAGTATTTAAGTAGAATTTTATTCTCC
>WYDF02012969.1:0-13552 GCA_009867245.2 Adranes taylori
ACACTCATGCCTGATGAGACCGCGAAACGGCGAAACAAGATTTTGTCGTATGATAGTAACATTTTTCAATTTTGCAAGTAAAATTACGTTCACATTATTTAGAATAATGGGATTTATTCGGTGCGTACATATATGGGCTATTGTGATATAGCTAAATTATGCGCTTACGGAGATTTAAATTCTACTTTAGTATTTCAAGTGCAAGAACGATATATATACACATATATATATATATACACACACACACATATATATATATATATATATATTTATATATATATATATTTGTTCTAAGAGTTTTGATATATGATTTGGAAAAATGGGGATGATTTAATAAAAAGACTGGTCTGTTATATAGACAAGTCTAAAATTCTTGAAATTAATTAGGGTTAATTCCAGGATCTGATTTGAGTATGGACACGGTTTTGAAATGTCATTTTATTAAAGCTGGAATGTTGAGTAAAAGTACCTTGGGTTTTGGTAGAATTAGGGATAATGTGCCATCTTTGATCCCATTTCGAAAAAGTTTCAAATGTTGCATGCAAGTAACAGCTTGCCATTTCAGTCTTATGATTGCATGCCCAATAAGCTTTGTCGTACACACATAAAACGCAATAGGTATATGTGGTACCTGGGAGTTGGAGATCGTGACAGTACATGATGAGCAACGACAGACCCTTGGAATATGCCAGTTTTAGATTTATAGGTCTGAAGAATGTGCTTCTTATTTTAAAATGAATGGTGCGGTCGGCTAGGTATGAGTGGACTATCTTCAATGTGAAGAGTGAAAAATGTGGAGCTCAGGAGGTTTCCGGATCAGCAGCATGCCAGAGTCGAAAGCAAAGATGGAAGATATCGAAAGATGGAAGATATCTGAAAGCCCTGAGAGGGCAAAGCCCATTGTTTAATGCTCAAGCTGTTTGAGAAAGGAAAATTTAAGAAAGGAGTCCATTATAGATCGTGATGTTCCAAAACCGAATTGGTTGTCTGAAAGAATTATATTTAGCCAGTTTCGTCAGCTTCTCCTAAGACATTGGTCGATTTGATTATTTGAATCATGATCACTGGATATTTTACGCAAACTCCTGCAGGTTTTTGTTATTGAATTATTTCCCTAATTAACTAATGATCGATTTCCCTAATTAACTAACTGAATGTTGTACATGTTGAATATTAAATTACTATACTTTGTAAGTTGCTAGACATGTATAAAATATCATATGACCTAGTAAATATTTGAACTATTGTGCATCATGTGCTATATGGTAGAGCTTCTGATTTCCAGCATATGAAAGATGAGGTAATACAAATTTTTCCGGTCCTAACTCACTCTCCCGGAGTGAACAGTAGCTAATGCTTGTAACATAAATTATGTTAAAGAACTAGAGATTCCAGGAAAAATCAGAAAATTAAATAGAAAATTACTTAGGCGGTAGAAAGGTACCAACGGGTTTGTTTTGTAATATGGCCACCAGTATGCCAGAATAATACGAACTGTACCTAAAGCGTGACGGTGAGCACTTGGAACATTTTATTTTTCTCTGGTTTTCATTTGCTTTAAGCTCAATAACAGTATTGTAAGTTGGTAGCCATTTGTGCCAAAAAGTTCTTCAAGTTACTACTGCAGTCTTCAAATTATTTGAATAGTATTCAACATTCAACTTATTACGTTCCTGTGATTACAGACCTCCTATAACCCTTTCGGAATGGCTCTTTTGCGTTTCTCTATCGACCACCAGAAACATTAACAATATTCAATATTAATAAACGTTATTTGCCGAACAGAGAGTGCTTTGATCCCAAATATAATGCATCGTCAGATGCAAACTGAGTGCTTCGCAAGGCATAATATATTTAATGTAAACTTAATATTGATTAAGTAATTATAAATGTTAAGTGGAATGTTCAAAGTTTATGTTATTTCCTTTTGTGAATAGGAATATCACTTCAATATATTGTTTGTTTATACTCCTAATATATAAAATATAAAATCGTTGTATATAAAGAGAAGCCACATTTTGCAAACAATTTAATTGACAATTCTTTAAATATCGACCGATACAGGATGCCTAAAGAAGGACAGTTTTGACGACGGAGCTCAGGTTCTCATTTTGATGGACTTTTATAGATCTTTTATAGTGTTTTCTGCTGCTGATGTTCACCCAGCAGAAGGGGGGATTACGTCGAGTGAAATAATAGTGTAAAATCTGTTCACGACAGTGAAAAATAAACACGTAAGGTGGAGCATGGGGGAGCAAGACCCAAGTCATGCTGACTTCATTATGTTGTTAGCTAGAAGCAAAGTTAGAAGTAGCCAATCCAAAGATTAGTGCATACGAATCAAGAGAAATTAATCAATAGACTTCAAGAAGGAAAACCTTTCAAGACTAGAAAGGAAGAAACCTGGAAGGAACAACGCGAGTTTGGGTGACAAATCAACCGTATCACACAAAAATCAGACAAACGTTTTAAGCCAAGAATTAGAGTCAAGCCAAGAAAAAAGACCATGAAAAGAACTATACAGGGTGGAAGAAAATTGTTAATCCCCCCCAAAAGATCTCAACATCAAACACCAAAATAGACAACACAATGTCAGCCAATAAATAATAACAACCAAAAGACAAATAAGAAGGTGGCAAATGCTCCCAAAGCATGAAAACCCCCACCAATATGCTTACACAATAAAAACGATGCCTGCAAGTAATTAAATGCAACACATGCAAGTAAATAAAGCCAGGAAAAGAAACAAAATGGAAGTGTATAAAGTATTACATTCTTCTTGAGCATCAATGTTATCAACCTCGAGAAGAAGCAAAAAAGATTTTAAAGTCGTCATAAGAGGAGTGCCGGAAACGGTAGCAGTAGAGGAAATTAAAGAAGATTTATAAGGCAAAGCGCTTAAATATAATAGCATCACGAGACTATGAAACAAAACAAGGAAGATCTCTTTAATATTAGTCAACACCGGAAAGACACGCAAAGGAAAAAAAGTTTTAATTTGAAGGAAGTACAACACTTAAAAATATCTACTACCGAATCCAAAATGAAACCAACCGTTACAGAACAATGTTACTGTTGCCAAAAGGCACGGCAACCTGTAATTCTGGTGGGACGCCTTTTTAGATTTTTTAGGTGTGCCGGAGCACATCCTTCTTAGGAATGCGCAAATAAAGAAAACAAAGAGCTAACTCCAAAATGTTGCAATTCAAACGCAAACAAGCAGTAGAACGTAAACAAAAAGTTACAGCAGCCGCGAGGGAAGAGGGCATAAGTTATGCTGAAAAAATTAAAGGACAATTCAACGCTGAAAATGTGTTTCTTGAAATTCTCCCACGTATATTAAAAACCGTTTTAGGTAATGGGATATAACACGCTCAAAGTAGGAACCTGGAATGCTAACGGGTAACAACCTGAAAAGCTGAGACTTTTCATACGTTTGAAATATTATCCCAAGAAATGTTTAAAGAAGCGACAGTGGTTACTATACCTACAAAATTTAAAGATTCTGTAGATGTTAAAAACAGAAGACCAATTAGTTTAATAAACGCAATGGCAAAAGTGGCGGAAACAATATATAAAAGCACAATTCAAGAAATTCTAGAGGAGGACAAAATTTTACTACCTAATCAATTTGGATTCAAGTCAAAGTTAGCAGCAACACAAGAAGCTGCAGTGCTGCAAGAAGAACTGTCACATGCAGAAGCTAAGAATTTAAAATTCATAGGAATTTTCATACACATCGAAAAAGCATACGGCCAAGTATATCACGATTGCCTGCTGCACAAGATGTGGAAGCTGGACATTCCTTACGAATTGACAACTATTGTAAAATCTTTCTTAGAAGTTATGATATTTTGTGTCAAAGAAGGAAACATAATTTCTAGAGTAAGAAAAGTAGAGGAAGGCTTTGCACAAGGGTCACCACTCTCTACAACTTGTATGTACATGATATTCCTAAACCAAGATCAGGGAGCAACAGTCGAATCTTCCAATTCGCGGATGACACGGCGATAGTGAGCCATGCTATTAACCTGGACAATGCAAATACTTCGACAGATGGAAGTTGATTGTAAACACATCCAAAACAGAAACTACACAATTATCCAATAAGATTCCGGAAAAAGGCTTTGTGAAAGTGAAAGGAAAAAGAATAAAATGTAGTTCAACCATAACATACCTAGGACGCATATTTGATAAAAAATTAAAATTGGAAAAATGTTTCTAGCATATCTTTCAAATGAAACAAACAGCAATAAAAATGTCAAGACTATTCCACAGCAATAACAATTTCATCCAGAAAAGAAAAAACTCAATAGCAAAATCAGTTCTCATCGTTTCATTAATGTATGAATGCGAATTATGGACGAAAGGTTCAGTAAAAGCCGAGGAAAAAATAAAGATTACTCAAACCCAACTCTATATAATGACCTGGAACATTTCCTGCTCTGTAAGCAACAAAGACATCATACGAGGGTTAAATCTTGAAGATTTAGCAAAATTGGCAGAAGAATGCCGAGAAAAGATGGTCGACAGATTAAAGAATCATGTAGACACCAACAAAATCATCCAGTCTCCAAACATTTACAGGCTGGATCGAAGAAAGAACCAAATTCAGAGCCAGATTAAGGCTGAAAATTTAGTAAAGAAGGAAGTAAACAAAGAAATGTGCATATAGAAAGCAATGCTTAATTTTGGAATGATTTTACCTTGAAGAAAAAGTGTTTTACTTACAATAACTTAAATTTCGTAAAATTTCAAAGTGATATATATACTGGACCTGATTATTTTTATTTAATTTTTAACTAAAACATATATTTTGAGCGAAATACGAGTTTGATTTCCAATTAGCTTCTCTCTTAAATCCGATTTTATTTTCTCTCATCGTCTGAATTGTTATCTTTCATATACCAATTTTTGTACGTCTCTTTATTGAAATTCCGGAAATCCGTTAATACGCAATTCAAAGGGAGGGGGGGTCATAAGGAACAATTTTTCATATAAAAAGTTTTTCTGAAAAAATGTTTTCTTGCTCACAAAATTAAAGACGGGTCGATTTTTCGGTGGAGATGCGTACGTATGTATGTACGGATGTATGTCCAAGAATCCTTTCCTATGGGGTCGACCTGGATGAAATTTGGTAGACAGGTTCAGACGGTAATTCCGTAGAACGGTTTTTGTCATTTTCTTTGTAAATCCAATATGGCGGAAATGCGCCAATTTTTCGCAGCAAATTCTCTCAAAAATATAATGTTCAAACTAGGAGGCTGAAATCTTGCATATATATAGCACCTTGTATTCTGCATCGAAAAAAAATGTCCATGTTTCCAAGTCTTACAGAACGCGACGTCAAAGTTTTTCAAACTTTTCACTATATCTCAGGAACTATAAAAGATAGGATGTTCGAATAAACTTTATTGTATAGGCTAACTAAAGCCCCTTTTAGTTTATTTTAATTTTTTTCGAAAATTACAATTTAACATATGCAGGGTGTTCATTTCATTCGGCCATTTTCTCAGAAACTAGACATGTCATTTTGATAAAAATTTTGTGTCGAAAGTTCCTTTAATACTTAAGAGATATGCAAAATTTAAAACAATCGCATACGCAATCTTGAGAGAAATGCGACCTTGAAGAAAAAGTGTACTACCCTACATATATCGGCTCTGATGAAAGTTGGAAAAATGAAACTTGCTAGCTTATGAAAAACAAAGGCAGCACAATTTCTCCTCGGTGAACAATTGAATATACTAAGCGATTTTGTGTAACACCCTGTATATTGTTATACATTTTGTTAGCCCTTGTGATTCTTTTTACAACGACGCCACATATGAGGGGTCTAATACTTATAGTTACAAAGATATGACCTTAAATAACTTAAAACTCTACCTTTGTCGCCATGGCAACCGATATTCTACATACATATATACCCGTAGTACCTAAGCGATTGTCCTCCTAGCGAAATTCCTAAGTTAAGCAAAGTTTAGGAATACATTTTTTTTTATAAATGATGTTGAATGTAATTTAATAAATGTTGTTATCAGTGGTGGGTCCAAATTATAAGTTTGAGAGGGGTCGAAATTGATCATATTATTCGAAATTTAGATCTAAAACTAAGAGGCCAAAATTTTGCTCGCATATAGTATCTTGTATTTGCGTAAAATAAAATTAGTTCCATACATCCAACGCGACGTTGCCACGTTTAAAAGAAATTAGAATTAACTTTATTGTATGGACTACCTCCAAGTTCCTCCGATTTTATTAAAACATTTTTTTTTAATTCACTATTTAACATGTATACAGAGTGTTTTTATTTTGCAAACTTTGCGATCTATTTCAAGAGCGGTTGTAGACCATGGCAAATCGGACATCGGAGCTGTCCGCGCCGTAGGCAAAGTCTGGGAAAAGTGAGTCAAGAACAGTCGTAGGGCGCGGCAACGCGGACAGCGCCGTAGGCAAATATGGGGACCGGAGGATTCATGGGTAGGCGATTTATAGGGTAGAGTAATGTTGTTTAGTTTCCCTAAACAACTATTGTGTTGATTAAATTTAATAGACGAGCTATAAGGTGACAGTCAAAATTAAAACTTCAACTTCTGTTTTCTGCAAGATATAACAAAACGTAGGACTTCTAGTATATGAAAGATGGCGTTGCGATCTCGTTCACGAATTTTTGAATTTCGATTTAGACCCAAATTTTTTTAATATAATTTATTTACTGTTTCTTTTTATTTATGTACGTTATTTTTATCTCATTTATTTGTAGTTGCTCAAGCTTCTAATTATTTTGGGTCAAAGATATTAGTTTGAACTATTCTTTTTTTCGTTGAAATTCTACTTTTCTTTCACACATACATTCTTCATGACTTTATAGTTTTCTTGCCTGCCACCTATAATTTTCTTTTTCTCATAAATAGTAATTTTTTGATAGGGAGTAGGTTATTTTGTAATGTACTCATACATTTGTAACATATTCTTAAAATTTAATCATGATTTTATTATAGTAAGATCTAAAATTCACTCTGTATTTTATAGGATTTTTATGTAATTAATAATTGTCTAGACAAATGAATTATGAAAAACAAATACAGTAGGACATCGATTATCCGAACACACAATTTTATATTATGCATGTAATTTTTACGTTAATCCTCGATATTGTTTACGTTCCATTATTCATTTTTACTCTACAAATATTACTATGCAAAAATATTATATTATATAATAAAACATTATATTATAAATAAAAATATTACTCGTCACTGACGTAACATACTTAGCACATCTTGTATAATTTTTTAAGTGTTCGATTATCCGAGTTTTCGTTTATCCGAACTATCCCCGGTCCCAATTAGTTCGGATAATCGTTGTCCTACTGTATATAAATTAGTCCCAATGAATTGGATTGTTAAATTAAAACTAGATTAAACTCTTTAATTGACTAGTAAATTGCCATTTACTAGTGAATTTTATATTACTAGTATATTTAAATACTTCCATATTATAAGCAATATAGTAAGTGTTTTACAATTTAATTGTATCGATAGGAAATAATAATTAGAGTTAATATTTGATGTATACTTTTCATTAACTACATTAATTTTCATTCATCTTTTTTGTTGGGTAAATAATTTTAATTTGAACTTGTAGATAAATTCGTGTTAATTTAGAAATGTATATTTTTTTATATTTGAAAGTAGATCTAGCTTAATTACTTTTGGACTATATAAACTTATGTAAATTTAGTAATAGGCTTGATAAGAAACTCATTTTTCTATTATATATTACTGTAATTAAAATTTATATTTTGTTATTTTGGAACTGTTTTCTACAGTTGAACTAATTGTTGAAGTATAATAATCTTTCATTATAACTCAATTTCCAAGTTTAAACAAAGTTAATTATAAATTAGAATGGTATCAATTAATATTGAAATTCTTTTATTATTTCTGTCGATTGAGTGTTGGGTTAATCACAAATGGTTCTTAGGGTAACATTACAAACAAATTCTTAATGTTTTCAGCAAGAAATGTTTTCCTATAGGATAAACTTTTGTGACTTTCATCTGCTCGTTTTACGAAGTCTAAATAAAGTTTGCGCAAAAAGTTCTTACATGTCAAAATAAGAAGTGGGAAGCTTATTATTCCTTAAAATAAATTTATTTCATTGTTATAAACTGTTTATAACACTTCCACTTTCACACTTCTATAACACTTCCATAAGTGTGTGAATCAAAAGATATTTTAATTATCAAACGATGCAAAATATTAGAAAAACTGATGATTTTATTTGGGAGCAATTTTTAAAAACTTACCTTCCATAGAATTTAAGAGAACAAAATTTAGAAATTATATGAAGTGTAAGAACTTTTAACGCAGACAGTTTAAACTGTACGTTATAAGCAAATTTAGAACTAATTAAAGTCATATTTGTTATTAACTCATCAAATCACTATAAATACCCAAAACCAAGATATGTGTTCGGCTTGTGTTTTATACCAATTGAAATTAAATCATAATAGAAACATATTGAATACACCTTGTAAAATTTGAAGAAATCCAAAATGCAGAAGTCCAACTGTCAATTTTTTTATTCTTGTTTCGTTGGTAGATATTTAGCCAAAAATATGTTGACTGCAGCCATAGCAGCCAACTGCAGCCATATTAGTTATTTAGTTTATTGCTTGCTGTCTATAAGGTTAATTGTGTTTTGATGCATGGCGATTTTTTAGTTGCGAAAAAAAAAATGGAAAAAAGAGTTGTGTTTAGAATAAAGTGTATTTTTGTGTTAAGAATAAAATAAAATACAGTACAGTGTTGGTTATGATGTAACAAGCGTTTATAAGTACTGCAAGAGTTCAAAGAGGGTAGCGAAGATGCTGAACATGACGAGCGTTCTGGAAAATAGCATGGCATGTTAGCATTTCATTTGCCTCATGTCAAGCTATTATTGTGGATTTAAAATTTGTCCCCAAATTGTTAAATTCCTATCTAAAGCAGTGTCGAATTGATGCTGCTCGAAGCTGCTTAATGAAATCAACGACAATCCAGCATTGCTCAAACAAATCATAACTGGTGACGAAACATGTGTGTATGGACATAACGTCGAAACTAAGGTCCAATCGTTCCAATTGAAGCTTCCTGAAGAGCCAAGACCGAAAAAAGCTCGCTTAAATGTGAAAGTCCTGCTCACTGTTTTCGTCGACACCAATGGCATAGTTTTTGCCATCAGATTGTACGATCGAAAAAGAGTGTAGGGTCGACCTAGGAAGTTGTACGTCGTCTACATGAAGTAATACATAGAAAACGTGTGAGCTTGTTCGTTAATTTTTGGCAAAACACCGTTATGATTCCACATCTTCTAATTTTACCCGATATGACACCCTGCGACTTTTTTCTACTCGAAGAGTTGGAGAAACGCTAGAGGAAGTGTATTATGTCCAATGAGTATCACTGCGAAGGGGACAATGTTACCATTGAGGAATAAATAAAGATTATTCGAGGAAAATTACAATTCCTCGTATTATTTGATCATACCCCGTACATTAAAAAAACAGAAATAAACATATCTTGTTCAAACAAGGCAAATTAACTAAATTATCATATGTTTAGTTCTTATAATTAGTTGAGCACAATAAATTTTATTCAAAAATTACACAAATTTATGTATATCATGATATATGAGGGCAGTTGTTTCTGTTGAAACACACAATAAACTTTAGGGAATAATTACTTTCGTTATAAACCGGAATTTCTTAATTTAGGCCAAATTTTTATAATGATAGTTTATGGGATAATTAACAAAAACCTTACGTACAATCGACGTAGTCGATTTAGTCAGCCCCCTATGAGTTTTATATTTAAAGTTTGGCAATTTGCATATTTCTAAACAAAAAAGGATTAACGCTGTAATTGCATTGTATAATTATCAAGTAACCGATTCGATTATATAAATAATTATAGGTTAGGAAATGACATAAATTATTTGATTTTAAGATTTAGCGTTTTTCTGTATTTCGCTTTGGTTATACACAATCCTAGGATTTCTAATGGTATACTAAAAAAAAAATTGTTGACTTGACCGCCACCCCATCTTTCATAAAATAGATTTCATATGTTTTATTACATACTTCATAAAGCAAAGGCTCATCTATTTCATTTTGACAGTGTCACCTCATAATTTATTTATTAAATTCTATTAGTTCAATAGATTAATCACTCAATTGAAATTTAATTAGTTTAAGGTAAAAATTGAATAGCATAGAAACGCATAGCTGTAGCTGTAACCATGCGAAGAACGTCTTTTTTTTATTTATTTTTTTGTGTAGCGAGAGGATAGTCGCCGACCGACTACCTCAGTAGGTCAGACTGTGGTTATGTGGGGTTCACTCATAAAGATCCATGTCTCTCAAGTGGTATCCACTAAACCTCTCGGAAGGGGGGGGGGGGGCAGCCCATACAGTCAAGATCCGTTTGTACATATTAACTCAATCAGAATGGCCAGATGTTATTGCCCTACCTGTTTTACCGACCGTACTTGCCGCTCTCACTTCGTTAGAGAGACAGTTTTCCTGCTACCCAACGGTCTCAGCAGTTTTGAGAGTCGTGCGCACCATGTCTCTGATTTTTTTCTGCTCAGTTCCACTCTCGCTCTCGATCTGCCTTTTAACTAAGAGTATCTGTCGCCAGTCTAGGAAAGATATCTGAAATTTCTTCACTTTGAGTGCCTAGACAACGTTCCAAGGTCTGCCTTTCGGCGTTCCTAAAACAGCAGATGGAGTGTTACACACTGTCTTTGTAGCCACCGCTGCAGTACTCTTAGCAATCGGATGCTCTTTGGTCAATGCGAAACATATATTCTCCAAAACTGCCATGCCCCGTTAGCACTTGCATGAGATAGTAACTGAGGTTACCGCGTTTGGCTTTATACCATGCTTGGGCATTGGGTATCAGCCGATATGTCCATATGCCCTTCACAGAACTCTCCCATTCTCTTTGCTATTTTTCCAATGACACTGCACGTTCTACTTGGGATGTTGTATCCCGCAGATATGTACTCCGCTTTCTCCGCCGCATACTTTATATGGGCACCCAATTGCAATGATGTATTGAGCACTACTCCCAGATACTTGACCTCTTTGCTGAAAGGCGCAGGATGTCCGAATACTCGAACGTTTTAGTCTGAGACTCTTCTTCATCAAGTTAACCATATAGCCTCAGTTTTCTGAGGTGCTAACTGGAGTTTATTCCAAGCCATTCATCGCTCGATCATTTTACTTGCTGCATTTAGATTTAATTCGAGCTCGGGCCTAGCCCTGATATTTGCCATAACAGCAACGTCGTCCGCAAAACCAGAGAGCCTAATACCTTTTTGGTACTGTAGTCTAAGCACTGACCCCTGCGGAATTCCACAGCAAATCTTTTTTTCGCTCTTTGGCCTCAGCTGTAGTATAGCGAAGTACTCTCTCTGATAGGTAGCTAAAACGACTTATGCTTAGAATCGGCGGTGTTTACTTTCCTTCGAGCGCTATCTTTATGCTGCTCCACCCAGCATTATTGAATGCATTTTTAACCTCCAGCAAAACCAAAGCACACAGATCTCTTTTGTGTCTCGTGCCAGCTTGAGTTGTTCTTCCTGCTTCTATGATAGCTTTTACTGCTTCTACTGTAGATCGCCTTTCTTGAAAGCCGTTCTGGGAGTGATTTATACCGTCAACTTTCGTTAAGTGCTCCAGTAGCCTTTGCAATATTAGACCTTCTAGCAGCTTCGTTAGTGCGTCTAAAAGGTACATTGGTCTGTACGCACCTATGCCTTTTCTCTTTGGAATCAGCACAAGGTTTTCATCTTTCCATGCTTTTGAGAATGTTGCCGCTAGCAGTATACTATTGAATACATATAGGAGCATTGATTCATTAACCACCACTAGCAGTTTATTAACACAACCCGGAATTCAAACGAGGCCAGGTGGTTTGGCGTCCTTTATTTTGGCAGTTGCTTGTTGCAGTTCTTTTAGATTAATAGTTCTCCACTTTCTAAAAGTCGAGTAGGACAATTGTCATCAGTGCTACTCCGTTCGGGTAACAACTTCCCTACAATTCCGCCGATGTTTTCGGGTGGAACGCACCTCTTGTCAAGACGTTTGGTTACCATCTTGTAAGGTAGTCCCCATGGATCTTCCTCTATGACCGTCTGAAGTTCTCTCCAGCACCTGTCCTGGCTTCGCTTAATAGTAATGCGTGGGGTTTCCGTGCACTTTTACATGTAGCTTCTGCAGTATTGACTTTATGGCGTTTTAATATGCGCTGATATCTGCACCTGGCTATATGGGCCGCTCTGCGTAGCTCAGCTATCCGCGGCGACCACCAATACGCATGCATTTTTCTCGCTCTTTGCAGAAGGGGGATATTGCGATCATAACATTGCGTAATACGTGTCATAAGTTGTAGGGCCATATCAATTGTAATACCTTGGATTTGGTCACCTTAATCATTCTAAAGTTCCTCTTGAGACTCTCGAGATTCGTTTTCTTCAGGGCGCACCTCCTTTCTGGATATTCCATTTTGGAGTACTCAGCAGTGCCAATCCCAAGTGAATTGTAGCAATTGTCACTTGTCGAGTCTTGGGCGTCAACTCTACAGCCCTTCAGCTTCCGCTGGGTTGTAGATTTTGATAGCGTCAGATCAATATTTGAATCCTGATCATGTCTGACAAAAGTTGGTTTATTTCCCTTGTTTGAGGCGCACAATCCCAGTGTAGAAATAAATTCCTCAACCATCTAACTGCATCTATCACGAGTGTTGGATCCCCAGACTAGAGACTATGCGTTAAAGTCCCATGCCACATCAGGAATATATCTAGTCCAGGATTATCTCTAGTCAGTGTCTCCAAGCTTTGAAGGCGTTCGGCAAATATATCCAAGCTGGCACTGGGGGAAAAGTATCAACTAGTCACTACTAGTCCTGCTATCTCCACTATTATAAATCCGTCGCCCCTGTCACCTACTTTGCCAATTGGGATGCAACCATATGGCTGCATTGCCAATGGTATCAACAGCCCACTCAGTTGTCCGCTTTGCAACCCTATGTAGTTCTCTATTTACTGCTATATCAATGTTATGCTCAAGCACGTACTGTATGAGTAGATCTTGAGCGAGACGACATATATTTTGGTTTATCTGTACCTCATGCGATAAAGGTTTAGTTTTGCACTTCTTATTATAATGGCGTCTTTAGCAACCTTTCTCGTCGATAACATTAAAATAGTATCCGTTTCGTCTACTCAAATATTTTAAATGTCATTTTGAAACAATAGTAATGGCAGATTTCAAGAAACGCATCAACCAAGTCCAAGTCCATTTAATTCAAAATTTAGATTGCAATTAAAAATCAAATAGAAATATGCAGGGTGTGCTTGATCAGTTTGAGTCATTCTCTACGCTATCAGAAGTATCATATGAGTATAGTAAATAAGTATAAGATACTAGATGATAACCCGTCGTAAAACGGCTATCCATTACCAGGTCATATTTTATTTAAATGTAATTACAAAATTTGAC
>WYDF02012980.1:0-13551 GCA_009867245.2 Adranes taylori
GTCTTCTAAAATATATCAAAAACGCAGAAACTATACTATCAACTTCTCGGAAGGCATATCGTGTAGGTCCTGATTTTTCTCGCAAAATATTATGCTGACCTTGTCGCCCTTGTGGACGGTTGACAGGATTTTCGAGCCAAACTTGTTGATTATTGAATATAAAAGTTGAATTTGGTTCGCTATAGGTGTTTATTTCATTCTTGTCGATTTCATCAGAGTCGGAGTCAGAATTGTCAATTTTTAAATTTTCCACGTCTTGTGTTAAAACTTCAATGTCTATATCTCCATCATCATCAGATGAAACATATTCACTGTCGCTATTGTATTCAATATCACTCATTTTATGGCTGCTTCCACTTCTTCGGGCTTCAATGGTCTTCTCACTCCATTTTATAAAATTTTAGACTCTAAAATAACTATAAATTATAAACTAACAACACTCAACTGAATTATATAACGCTTACCGACCTGATTCAATAAATGAAACTGTGAAAGGATTTACTATTTTCATAAACACACAAACACAAGTCACTTTACACAAATCCAAATTGTACTGAAAGTTGTATTTATTCGGTGCTGCTACACAAACAGCGGGGAAGCTTCTACAATGTGGGGAAGTCCCTACAATGCGGGGAAGTCCCTAATTCGTATTATCCCAACAACGGGGAAGTCCCTTATTCGTGTTATTCTACCAGGGAATCGCTACCTTTGCATATAATTGATTTTGTCTATAAGGTAACACTATGGGTCCAATAGACCCAGATGGTAGTTCCCAGTGGAAAACTTATGTAAAAAAAAATAATTATTGCATTAAATTAACACTATAAAAATATTACAAAAGGCATATAAATAAACAAAGTCAAGCAGCTACAGGCTCAAATAACATTAAATCTTGATATGAGAACATAATAAAATCACATTCGGGTCCATTGGACCCGCTCGGTAGACAGAAGGTTTATCTTATGTCCTGTATGCCATAAACTTTATTTCATTTATCCAGGTTTAGTACAAAGAAAGATATTGACAATATTCTAAATTTTCTATAAAGCCCTTTTGTTCACAACGGTTAATCATGATATCCTATGGTGTTGATAGAACTTTATGTTCTGTATGCCATAAACTTTATTTCATTAGTCTAGCTTTAATAGAAAAGGAGATATTAACATTTTTCACTTACGGCCTTTTTGGCAGCTATAAAATCAACTCCAACCCACCAAAATGCATATATTCGGGATAAGGGCTAATTAGAGGCATGCACAACAAATGACATTTTTGAAAGCTTTGCTTTCACCTTTCGTTTCGGGAGACATGGAATGGGGGTTCTATTAAGTAGCAAATTCTCAACATCTGAGGACATGTATACTTATCTGAAGACAGGTAATTCGTATATTGACATATAACATCGGTGTCAGATATCATCATTTATCTTCGTTCATCGTCGTATAGAATTTATCAGTATTACACCTCATTATTACGTACATTGGTCGAGCGTGTGGAAAGATACGATCGCAGAAACGTAGTGATATAAACACTATAATACACGGTTAAAACGAAATATAAAAAGTGTGATTGATATCAAAATAACAGGTATAACTCAAGGATTAAGAAGAGTTCATTAGATTAAGGATTTAAACTATAAATTGGAAGATATTAAATACATCATAAATAATTTATAGTACACACAAAAAATTGATTGTGTATAAAAACTTTTAATAGCTGTTATAATATTGAGTGAAATATATACGAACAGAATATAGTGTTGGGAGAAAGTTTTGACAATTTATCATGGAAAAGTTCACACGCAAATCAAGTAGTGGGAGCTCGATTAATAGGAGTATGGAAAATATTGATAAAACAGGGAATGAGTTCAAAAGAAAAATGAGGAGAATAAGTTTTCGATGGAGAGGAGACGGCTTGGAGAAACGAAAACATTGTACTCCAAAAAAGAGATACTAAGAGAATTGAGTGAGATAAGGTTGGAGTTGAAGGATTTAAAGGAGATAAAAGAGGAAGTGAAAGTAATGAAGGTAGATAATTTGAATATTAGAAGTGAGATAGTAAAGGGTGCGAGCAAACGGTCTGCGGAGAATGAACAATTAAGTAAGAAGATTATATTGTTAGAGGAGAGGGAGCAGCAGAGGATGAGAAAGGAGGTAAAGATAAACGTAGTTATATATGGGTTGTATGAGTCAATAAAAGGCTATGAGGATATATATAAGAAGGTTTTCTCAAACATGGGATGTAGGGCAAAAATTAAAGATGCCTTTAGGAAGGGAAAAGAGAATGATACAAGGAAAGTGCGACCAATGCTAATTAAATTGGAAGGGTGGGAAGATAAATTAGAAATAATGGAGGAAAAGAAGAGATTAGAAAGAACGGGTATTTATATCGAGTATGATTTAACAGAGGGTGAGTGGCGTATACGAAAAGAGATACTAATGTTAGCAGAAGCATTAAAAATAGGGCGAGAGAGGAAAACATTGGGATATAAAAAAGTATGGGTGGGGGATCAACTGTGGCAATGGGATGAAAATATAAGAAAATTGGTAGCGGTTGTTAGAAATGATAGAGAGAGAGAGCAAGAAGTAGTGCAGGAAATGATTGCGGACTGGTCAGATCGGAAAACTAGATGATACGATATATGCAAATAGTGGGGTGAAAAGGGAAGGGGTAATAAGCATGGGAGAGTGGTAGGTGGTGATGGGAAGTTAATAGTGGTATACTGGAATGTGGGCGGGCTAAAGAGTAAATTGGGAATGAGTGATTTTTGGGATTATATTTGACATGGATTGAGGAAGAGATGTGTGATGAAGTGGAAAAAGATATGTCAAAGAGAGCGAGCCAATGAGAAGGGGTATGGAAGGATTGGTAGGCAGAACGATTGAGATGGATAACAAAAATATGATCTATGTGTTTGTATATGTGAATAAGGATTGGGTGAGAGAAAGATTAGTGAAATTGTTGGTGAGTACGAAGCTAAATGTGATGGGATAATTCTTATGGGTGATTGGAATGTAAGAATTGGAGAAAATGGAGGAAGGTGTTTAAATAATGTTAAAGGATCTGTGGAGAGAAAGTCAAGAGATAAAGTTATAAATATAGAAAGCAGAAGAATGTTATTATGATTGGAAAAGGATGGATGGTGTGTGGCGAATGGATGTACGGAAGGGGATTGGGACGGAGAAATTACGTTTAAGGGACACGGTGGAGGATCAGTTATAGATTATGTTGTAATTAATGAGAATTAATGAGAATTCGAGTTATATGTTGGAATGTATGAGAATTAGTGAGAGAATAGAATTCGACCACTTCCCAATTGAGACATGGGGATGTGCGACAAAGTTGAAATGGGGATGTATGAAGAGGGAGCTTATGTATGGAATGAAAGAAGAAGAAGCGAGTTGATTGAAAAGCTAGAGAAAACGAAATGGGATGGCATAGGTAGTGCAGATGAGCTGAAGAATGTAGTGATAAAGATGCTTGAAACGAGGAGTGTGATGAAATGGGAAAGAAATAGGGAAAAAAGTCTTTGGGAAGTAGATGAGGAGACCATAAAGGAGAAAAAGGTGGTTAGAGATATGCTGAGGAAGGTTAGAAGACAGCAAGCGAATTGGGAAGAGTATATTGATGCTAGAAATAAATGGACAGTGGAGGTGGAAAAGGGAAAAGAAAATAGAAGGAGAGAAGAGGAGAAGAGATAAGTCAGATGAACGGGGAAAAGGAAATATGGAAGCACTTAAGAAAAAAGGGTATTATTGGGGAAAAGAGAGAAAGGTGTGATTTAGCTTGGATGAAAGAGTGAGCAAGTGTAAGAGGGAAAGGTTAGGAGGGAAAGAAAGTGGAGAAGAGGATTCATATGAAGGAATAGGGTGGGTAAGATATGGGGACGAAGGTGAAGTGGAGGAATTAAGTGTACAAGAAGTGAGAAGAGAAATTGAAAATATGAAAAAGGGGGAGCATCAGTTCCTGATGGAATACCGGTGGATGTATGGGGATGTTTGAATGATGGTGGAATGGAAGCGTTAGTAAGAGGGACGAATAAGATATGGAAATGAGAGGTAGGTGCGCCAGAGGAATGGAAGAGAGGAGAAATAGTGCCTGTGTTTAAAAGAGGGAATCGAATGGAAGTGGGCAGTTTTAGAGGGATCACTTGTATAGATGGGTTGTATAGAGTGGATATGAGGGTGATTAATAGGAGATTAGAAGCGGAACTGTATAAAAAGGAAATTTATCCAATACTCAAAGTGGCTTTACCAGGGGTAGAGGGACGGGTGATAACTAAGTAACAATAAATTATGTTGTGAATCGAGAAATTGCAAAGAGGAAGAAAATGTATCTGCTGTTCATTGATTTAAAGGCTGCTTTTGATAGGAAAGCGAGAGAGAAGTTTTGGGTGAGAATGAAGGAAGTAGATGTATCAAAAGGAATGACGAAAATGTTAAAGGATATGTATGAAAGAACGAAGGTACGAATGAGAGTGAATGAGAAGGGTTGGTCTCATATCAGCATGGTATGAGACCAACAAACGAGTAAGGCAGGGGTGCCCGCTGAGCGCTTCACATTTCAACATTTATTTGTCGGATTTGGAGGAGGTGTTGCCGAATGGACAAGGGGGTGGAATTAACATTGGAAGAAGAAAATTGTGGTCTCTTACGTATGGTGATGACATTGTATGTATGGCTAGTAGAAAAGAAGAGATGAACGAAATGATCTAGAGACTGAAGAAATATATGGATAGGGGAGGATTAGAAGTGAATGTGGGGAAAACAAAAGTAATGGTGTGTAGGAAGGGCGGGAGAGAATGCAGAAAGAATGAATTTTGTTTAGGTGGACATAAAATAGAATGAGTGAAGATGTGTAGATATTTGGGATTTGTGCTGTCGCAGAATGGGATGTATAAGTACCATATAGGAATGGCGACAAAAAAAGCGAGAGCAGCGATAGAGAGAATGAGAATGATATGGGAGAGGACGTTCGGAGAAACTGTGAAAATGAGAAATAGGATAATGGAGGTATGTGTGAATGGCATTGTAATGTACGGAGCGGAAGTATGGACGGTTGAAAAAAGGGAGATGATGGAGAGGGCACAGGCAAGTTGTATGAGAAGAATGTTAGGACTAGATAGGAATACGCCTAATGGTATTGTTCTACAAGAAGTAGGTAAATTTAAAATATGGACTAGCGGTGAGAAAAATATGATGAACTTTGAGCGGAAAGTGCTGAGTGATGAAAGGTACAGATTATGTAAAGAAGTGTACATGGATGGAATGGTGTAAGTAAGAAAGGAAGAATGGTGTGAATGAATGGATTAACAGCAGAAAGATTGTGAACGAGAGGGTTGGATGGTCTACAAGTAGGTGGTTGGAGGTGATCTTGATAGATGTGGAAGGACTCAGTAAGAGTATAGAAAGAATGAAGGATGTAGAAAGGCAAAAACGGGAAAACAAAATTGAGACTAGCAGGTATAATAATAGATATAGATCGATAATGAAAGAAGTTGGAATGTGTGAGTATTTGCTAGCAGATTTAAGTATGGGTGAGAAAAGATTGATTGCGAGGTTTAGGTGTGGGAATGAAGAAGGGGTAAATAAATTTTGGATGAATGAACAAGAAAGAATATGTAGAATATGTGGTAGGGAACAGGAAATGTGGAGCCACGGGTAAGGGAATGTGATGGGATAGGATGGTTGGATAGAGAAAGACAATTGGGTGATAACTGGAGGCTAAGCTTAGGGATGGAGGGAAAGGGTTTAGAGTTAATGAAGAGAATTTTGGAGGAAATAAACAAAATAAAGTAAAGGGAAGAATTTGATAGGGAATGAGAAATGTGTAATTATGTAATTAAAAGCTTTGCGTTCTGCCGATGGCCTTTAATAAGAATAGATTAATTAAATTTGTACTGTTTGTTGTTTATTTGGCTTATGTTTCAATTATGTTTGGTTTGTTTTTTTATGCCAATAAAGGTTTTATCTATCTATCTACATATCTGCGTTGCGTAATATATAACCTAACGTAATCATCTGATCGGATGGCCGCCATCTTGGATTGCGCAATACGTTGACCCCATTCTGGATAATGCACGTAATAAGGATCTTTAGATAAACAAATCGGTGATAACGATCTTGATAAGGATCTTTAGATAGACAACTCAGTGACAAAGATCTTGATAAGGATCTTCAGATAAACAAATCAGTAATAACGATCTTGATGAAGATCTTTAAATAAACAAATCAGTGATAACGATCTTGATCAGGATATTTAGATAAACAAATCGGTGATAACGATTTTGATAAGGGTTTTGGAGATACCCCGATTCAGTCATTATTGCGCAATAACCTATCTGCATTGCGTAATACATAACCTAACATAATTAGCAATAACAATCGCGATAAGGAACTTTAGAGTTCTTGGACTTTGACCTCGTTCTTGGTAACGATCGTGAGAAGGAACTTTAGATAAACAAATCATTAGAATGACTTATAGAACTATGTTTATTTTTTTATAGCCAACCAGAGGAAACTATCTAGTAGGTACGAAGTTCAGAAATGGACCTATGGCGTCACAAAATGCGATAAATTAATTTCGTCATGAAAAATTTATCAATCGGGGTAGAAATTATCAGATTGGAAATTAGAATGATGCAGCTTTTATAAAGAGAAATTATACGAGGGATGCTGTTAAATTATTTGTTTAAAAAAAAGTGAAAAGGAGTGCATCGAAGATTTGAAAATTGCTTTTGGTGAAGAGGCACCTTCAAGGACAACTGTCTTTTGATGGTACCAAGAGTTTATATTTGGTAGCAGTTATATTAGTGATGAATTTCGTGAAGGTCGGCCAATGACATCGGAAACTGCTGAAGACATTGATGCTGTACGAAATATGATAATGTCAGATAGTCATGTTGCATATAGAGAAATTGAGTCACACTTAGGCTTGGGTATGAAATAAATTAATGAAATTTTACATCATCATTTTACATTCAAAAAAATATGTTCCCGTTGGATCCCACATAATTTAACTGGGCTCAGAAAGAGGTTCCTGTGAACTGGTGTAAAGAAATGCTTAAACGATTACACTCAGGGAGATAAAATTTGATTTACGAGTAGAAGAAAAAATGATACGTCTAAGTAACTGACCCTAGGCGAATTTAATAATTTAGTACAGGATGACCTGACTACGGGAAGTTTCTCAACATCAACCAATAATTTTGAAGAAAAGTTGAAATCAAGAAAAATGTGACTTTATTATATTCGCCATGTTAGAGAAATTTCTCGTAAACTTTTCAACCTCCTTGGTATCACCTAATTTGAACATTTAGACATATTAAAAAATTTTTGGGAATTCGTTGTGAGATGCAACATTTTTAAGAACTGTACTGATTCACTAGCATCAGTTAGGAATGAAGCCGGTCAGTTTATGAAGATAAGAAAAATAAGAAATCCCGTTAGTCGATGATGGAGAACATCACGGTTTGAGCCGCCTGGTAATAATGCAGCGCACATCTTTATGGCGTGGAACGTCTCATCAACTCGTACATATATATCTATATATATATATATATACCATCTGCTGTAGCACCTTCACGTCTGGTCAATATATAGTTTGGAACATACTGGTTCGATTTTTGAGTCTGTATAATTTTTTAGAAATACTTGAATAGAGCCGAAGTTAGTTACCTTTAGTAATTAATTCTCTTTTACTTGTTATTTAATTAATTTTTTCACGCATTCAGAGGCCCAGTTACGCTGGATTTGGTACTGCTTCTCAAACATTTTTCATTTTTAATTTATTAAAGTGTTTCATGTTGTGAACTGTAGGATCACCTTGCTATTTAGGCAACATCTAGTCGATTTGCTGAAAAGCCTATAGAGATATGAAAGATTTAGTGAATTATGAAAGTGGCAATGATCCTTCTTATTTTTTAGATTTCTAAATTTATGTGGAGGGGGGCGGGGGTGATATTTTGGCTAAGGTATTTAGATTATATTGTTCATGTTTGGGATTTGGTGGATTTTATTGGGATTTTACGAAAAATGTCAAGATTAATGTTTTACAGCAAACTAATTTTGTAAAAATTTTAAGATATTTTAAGATTTAGGGACATTTTGAGAATTTTAGGCATTTGGAAATTTACAAAATTTTAAGCGCTTTGTGTAAATACGCAAGGTGACGGACAGATTCTCGTATTCTGTTTTTATTGAGATTCTCGTATTATGTATTTATTTATAGATTCTCGTATTCTGTATTTATTATTCTGTATTTATTTTGATTTTGACAAGGTGTTGTCCAATGAAGTAGAAATTTGAAACAACCTTGAATGTACAGCTAGTAATTTTTGTAGACAAAAGATCTACTTAATTATGTTACACTTTGTTAATGGTGTTTCTACCCGATTTATGAATATATTGATTTAGTCTTGTTACCGATTAGGACAAAAAATTGTATGGAATACATTTTAGCGGTAGTTGTATTAATAAAAGTTGTGAATATAGTACACTAAAGAACATTATTATTGTGAAATTGTGAACCATATCGAATTTTTGGCAAAATCACACTAGGGCGGTTTATTTGACTCAACAGCACCCATATACTTTTGAATTAAATAATTAAGGGGTTTTGTTTGCTTAAGATAAGGGACTTTAGATAAGGGTTTAAGATTTTAGATAAGGGCTTAAGATAAGGGTAAATTTCGATATTTGTTTGATTAATAAGGGGCTTAAATTTGATCAAAGGGACTTTGTCGATTAACTGTAGGATTTAAATTAGATAATAGGGGTTTTTGGGGAAGGTTTAAACAAAATCAAAATGATTTCTTTTTGATTATTTACTTTAGTAGAACATATTTGCTTAGCCATCGTAAAATATATTCACGTTATAAATTGCTATTATAAATTAATTGGGTTATGTTAAGGTGGAGTTTAATGTGAATCTTCCTGCACCAAATATCTTTTCCTCTCCTATACAAGGTGGACTGATGCCCACATCCATACAGGAAGTTATTGAAGCGTTTTGAAGACCCATGACCTGCCGAGGCAGATTCAACGATCATCATAACTGATCACAAAAAAGAACGAGACAAAAATTCCATTTCCAAAGTCAAACCTACATTAGGGCGATAGAAGATTAGAGGGATAGGCGTTATAAATACCATCCAACGTCAAAAGCAAAAAAGTGCTATAGCTCATATATATCATCTATGTAAGCATTTGTTTGCAATAGCAAACGTCATTAGAGTTAGGCTCCTCGTATGTGGTGTCATTTTATAGGGAATCACAAGGACTATCAGACTAGCTAAAAATTAACAGGGTCTGGCTACAATGTTTAAAACAAAAATTATTGCTCAAAATTCGTTATGTGTGTTCAGTTCTGCACACAGGCAAAATAGATATGCCTTAGTCTTACGTATAATGCCCAACTTTCATAGGAACGGAGATATTTAGGGTAGTACACTTTTTTTCAACGTCAAATTACTCCCAAGATTACGTGTCCGCTTTTCTTAAACTCGCTTAATCCCTTAAATATGTAAGGATCTTTTGACACAAGCAATTAAAAAAGAAGTTTTAAAGCCATTTTCGCGAAAATGGATTGCAAACTTTGCAAAACAAAGAACACTCTGCATATATCTTAAATTGTGATTTTAGAAAATACCTTTCAAATAAAATTGAAGGGTCTTTTTGTAGCATATGCAATAAAATTTATTTGAATGTCCTATCTTTTATAGTTTCTGAGATATATCGAAAAATAATTTAAACTTTAAACGTGGCAATGTCGCGCTGTATAACCGCTGGCAATATGGACAATTTAATTTAACGTAGAATAAAATGTACTATATGTGTGCAAAATTTCAGCCTCCTATTCTGAATAAACAAATTCTGAACAAAATAAATGCCGCATTACCGCCGTTGGATTTATAAAAAAATGAAAAAACCACTTTTGCGGAACAATTGTGTGGACCTGGCTGCCAAATTTCCTTATATCCGTACGTACCCACAGACAATAAAAAATACGCATTTCTTATAAATTATTCGCCCAAAAAAAAATTCTGCGGAAAATTGTACCTCATGGTACCTCTTTAAATCACGTTTGACATTGCAGTGATATAAATACAAGGGACGTACTCTAAACATGAATACTATATCTTTGTTATACCTATAGTATTCATAGTATTCATGTTTATATCTTTGTACGTATATCGTATATGAAAGATAAAAAGAACCAGTATTAGAATAATAAATTATATTTACTAACATATAAATTGTTTGTAGAATTTGTTACGTGTTCTATTATATTGTAGGGATGAAATTTTTCCTCATTCTAATTTAGTTCTATAGTAGGAATTTTTGTACGCTTGGTACGTAAGCGGTTTGCTTGCTAGAAGGAAAAGTTGGAAAAGAAGCAGTCGTCTACGAGCAGTTTTACTGTAAATAAGTTTTACAATTAAAATGAAGAAGTATTAATTTATCGTTAACTAAACTCTACTATAACTAGTCAAACCTTGAACAAATTCAATTACCAGCTATTATCAATACCCTCTCATTTCTCCTATAGGCGCAATATATCACTACACTGAATTGTGAGTCCGCTGATCTATCAATACGCTATATATCTCTGCTCAACTAATTCTTAAAATTGTCCTTTTGACTTCAATGTGTATGCCAGTTAGTGTATATTAAGATGTTATAAATCGAATTCCTGCCTGTATTCCGCATTTGGCAAAATGCAACGTATTATGCTTTGTGCTTTGTATTACGTATTAGCTTTGTGTAATGCATGTGGACGAAGTATCAACTTACAAATTCAGATGAACTACTAAAGTGTTTTTATCTAACCAATGAAGAGCAAGGTACTTTAACAACTGAAATTCGCCTCGCATAATACTTTCTCATTGGGTTCGTTTCCTAAGAAGCATCGGACCACCCTCACAGATGACCAACGTCGTACAGTGATCTTAATTGAAAGGGGACTTTAGCAATCAAAGCTCAACCCCGTAAACAACACCTGTAATTCATCTTTAGTATTAGCGCACGTACTAACATGATATAGTAGTATTTACTGTCTAGCAGTACGACCAAATTTTAAAATTTGGTCTTTCTTTAATAGTTTATCTCTACTTGTAAGTTGCTACTTCGTCCAAATGCATTATACACAGCTAATGCGTTGCATTGTGCCAAATGTGGTATAGAGCCAATAAATTGATTTATAAAATCTTAATATATGCAAACTGGCATAAACAAACAAATTACATACAAATTTTAAGAATTATTAGGCATTGGGAAATTGGGAATAGGCAGTGCAGTGGGAATAGGCAGTGTATTGGGAACAGGCAGTGTAGTTATATCTAGCGCCTATAGAGGAAAGCAGAGGATGTTAATAACAGCTACAACTATGCGAGAAACACGTGTCCATCTTGCCACAATTTTTAGTCAAGTTCTTATACTTCCTGATCATGAATATGTCATTTTTGATATTAGCACCTATCTCTTTACAATTTGGTCTTACCGCTAGACAGTAAATACTACTTACATTCTTTATTAAAATATAATTAGTTGCAAATAAAATCTTGATAATTAATACTACGATAATTAACTGATATAATAATTTTCATTAGTTCGTTATAGAAAATAATAGTGCCCAGTATTTGACCAAAAATAATTAATTTTTTCGTGTTTAATTATTCACATAAAGTAAAGAAAGTAAAATTACACTACGAGTCTATTTAGTAGAAATAAATGGAAATGAATTAATAAGGTAACGGTGTGTGATAAAAATAAGTTTGTGATAGTAGGAATGACAACACCTGTAGCAAAATAATTTTATATATAATTGGGGAATTTATGTAACGAACCTAGAACTGTGTATTAATCTAGTTACACGTTGTAACTGAAAAAAAATATTATTTCCTTTTATTACTTGGATGAGTCGTTATTTCTTTTGAATATGCGAATAATCATTGTTTTGTTGCATGTAACATTTACCAAATAATTATTATTATATTTAGTTCAATTTAAGCATTCAAACACCCTTGATAAAGAAAGACGATTGGTAGTTCTTACGGATGTGCGGCACTGTATGTAGTATAACTATAATTTTGGTTGACTGAGTCGGATAAAGTTCAATACAGGGCTGACAATCTTAACAATTACTTTTCAACAAAGCCATATTTCGACCCTTCATGTAATATTATAAATTATTTAGCAAGACTTGTTTCATTGGGCTGTAAAAACATTTGCTGGAACAATCTTGCCAGAACTTCTTGTTACCTCCAGATCCATTAGCAAATATCCATGTCTCGTTCAAAAAATAAAATTATTGGAATATTCAGAATTAAGATTTTCTATCTAGTCTTTTAAGAAGTAATAACGTTTTATAACTCTCACATAGACCTTTGCGATTGTTAATTTTCCTAGATATGAATCCCAGATGTTTAACTAGGATGTTTAACTTTATACAAACTATTGCCACTAATATTTACAATATTACGTTCTTTTAATCTCACGTTTAATCTTAGTTATCATTTATTCCTAGTTATCCTAGTAATCCTTTCATAGTTCGAATTTTTTTTTGAGAACATAATTCATAAATAATATTTTTAATTGTTACAGTTGATATATCTTGACTGATTTTCAAATTATTGTTCAATTGTTCCGTACTTTTCCACTATTCCTTGATTTACAATTCTTTTCACGGTTCTAATTGATACTATTACAGCATCAGCTGTTTCTGGACAGACAAAATAATTTCGAATGTTCCAAAATTTTCTTTCTCTCTACTAAAATATTTATAGACATTCTAAATAATTTGTTCTTCTGCTACAGAATAATGTTTACACATAAAAAATAAAAATCTAAGCTACACACTAATAAATATAAAAATATTTCCTTAAACCCTTGTCCAATTAAAATAACTAATATAATATAGATATGTTCAAAATGTACTGCAATATAAATATGACATATTGCATAAATGCGCGGTAGATATATCTATGCCTGACTACGCCATCCATCCGATCGACATGAAACTTTAGGAATTGTTGAATTGTTGTGTGCACTTGTTGAGTATACTCCCGGGTAGGTTTCTGTGAAATTAGTTTTTTGAAATTTTATACTGGAGCAAAGATACAGCCTCCGAAATGTTTCCTTATGGATAGATAGAAAATATTTTTAACACATTGGTTTAAGATAATCGATTCTCTTATTATGCATCATTCGTTCGAACTTCTGGTTAAAGTACTAACTATGTCTCTCAGGCATAAACGCTGGTATACAGACTTCAAATATCCCCACTTAATTATATCATTATATATTTTGTAACAGCATCTAAGATACTGAGAATTCAGTCATGATTGAACTCTTGATTGAACTTGATTGAACACGTGAATACATTTTGATGAAATTTTCACACAACGTGGCATTCGAATACGCGCATGCCTTTATATACGTACAGCCGGCATAGGGGAATACAGGAACACGGGAAAACGAGAATACGGGAATACGGGAACGCTGGAATACGGGAATTCAGGAATACGGGAATATGTGAATACGGGAATATGGG